>JACVVK020000004.1:6617500-6647500 GCA_018292915.2 Batillaria attramentaria
ATTTTACATGCCCCTGAACAAAAAACAAATTTGTTCTTAATGGACACAATAAAGTCGTTTGAACTGAATTGAATTGAATTGAAGCCACAGGCGCCCTTACATCTGACTGTCTTTCCGTTCATCTGCCTGTGCGATTCCTTAGAAGCATGCTCTTGCGAAGAGTTCATCGCTGAGTCTGACAGATCACTCAACGAGAAAGAGATTACTGGGTGGAAACTGTTCGATCAACTGTTAGGTCAGCCATTCTAATCATCGACACTGACATATGGGCAAAACGCTAATGGAATGTTTTTTTTCTTTTTTTTTTTGGTTTTTTTAAAATGAGAACCTGGCGTACTGATCTTTGCACCATCCATCGCTACAATACTTAGTTATTCATCTGGAACGCCATGCTGGTGTCTGTTCTATGTTCGGTTTCCGAAAAAGCAACAGACCCTTCTCTGTGGCAAGTACATCTTCATTATTTCGCCTGTACCAGTTATCAATTAGAATTTTACTGAATGTTAAAGTCTCTATGTGCGTAATGAGTTCTGAGAGGAAAAACGGCCTCTTACAAAGCTGTCAGACTGTTTGCCAAATGAATAGATGTTCCTTTCGGTCATAGCGACCACTTTCCTGACCTTGCGGCTTCTGATAGTAGAAACATATGACTTTCTTTGGTCTAACGCTTTAATACCTGTATTACACGCCGATCGACAAAGTCGCTAAAAAAAAAAAAAAAAGATAGCCACCAGCCAGCGTTGTCTAGTTGGTCTTCAGTCCACAGGGGAGCCGGGGTGGTCGAATGGTAGAGCGTTGGACTTCTAATGCTCGGGTCGTGAGTTCGTATCCCGGCTAAATCAGGATAAATCGGAACCGGTTCCCAAAAATCCTAGGATATTTCGGAACCATTCCCATTTATCCCGCACCTGGCAGACAAAATTCATGTGGGCTAATGACCTTCTAGACGGTTCCGAAATATGCTGGTGGTTTTCAAATATCCTGTCACTAGAGTCAGGATAAACCGGAATGGTTCCAAAAAATCCTGCCACCAGGGCCAGGGAAAATCGGAATGGTTCCCACTCGTCCGGTTCCGAAATATCCTGTGATACCGGCTCCCCGACTGTTTTGTAAAGATGTGGACCGGTGTAGTGTGTGTGTGTGTGTGTGTGTGTGTGTGTGTGTGTGTGTGTGTGTGTGTGTGTGTGTGCCGAGTTTCTTTGTGTCTAAATCTGGAGCGGAAGGAAATCCGCATTTCCTTCTGCCCTCCCCCGCCTCCTGCATATGACGTGATCGATGTCTTAATGTAGCGCCGCTGTCCGTAATTGGATCGAACTCACATTATGTATCTTAGTTCGTCAGATTCCAGGCGCCAGGGCTTTCTGGGTGGGTAGTGTTCTTAACACGGAGGAGACGGTGAAATCCACACACAGTGGCTAAACATAGCATGTTCCCTCTATGGAAGGAAAATGCTATGTTTAGCCGCTTTCGATGTACATTCTGCACACAGAGAATCAGTTGGGAATAACGGCACGTTGAACGTGCTGCAGAGCCACGATTTTTGTCATTTACGACGCTGTAACGCTATTTTCGCTTCACAAAGCGAACTCAAGACTCACCAGTTTCAGTCAACCTCCCACTCTGTCGAGTAGCTCCTTGCGTCAGGCGCTCTGGCCTATATTTCCTTGAAAGTGATTCGTGTGTGTGTGTGTGTGTGTGCGTGTGTGCGTGCGTGCGTGTGTACTGGGGGGGGGGGGGGGAGCCGGGGTGGCCGAATGGTAGAGCGTTGGACTTCTAATGCTCGGGTCGTGAGTTCGTATCCCGGCTGGGGCCAAATATTTGTGCTGGCTTTTTTTATCGTTGCCCCGTCTTTGATATCACCCGTATGTGGTGGAAAAGGACGTTAAACCCCCAAACACCTACCCACCCACCCGTGTGTGTACTGGAATTCATTCGTGAGAGCTGTACAGCGCTTTCAGCCTGCTTGAGCAGGGATGTGGTGATTCAAAAAGCTATTTATTACTCATACGGTTGTTTTTTGTGCGATGAAAATGAATGTGCTTATCAAGACCATTCAAGAAGGCGAAGGCCCTGTTTTGGGGCCCTCTTTTTCATTATATAATAATAATAATAATAATCAGATAACAACAGTTCTAAGCGCTAAAAATGTGAATAGGAAGAAATATATATACAAAAATTTACGAAGCCGTAAGGTCAGGGCGCAACCACACACACACACACACACACACACACACACACACACACACACACACACACACACACACACACACGATGCAAACCAGAACAGTCAACTGTTGTTATGGGCAGAAAAAAAAGTCTGGAACATCTGTCGAAACATGCCTATAACTGAGTAGACCAAGGGAACACATTCATAGTGTTTTTGTACCGCGGTGGAGGACTCGTACGAGGTTGCCTCCAGGCGCTCACCACCACCCGGCAAACTCCTAAGAAAGTTTAGTTTCATCCGTGCTTCAAGCTGACCCGAAAGACAGCGTCAGTCGAGCAGCTCGTATCGACCCACAATCCACTGCCAGACTAAAGTAGTTCAATAGCTGTGGATAGCCCCAGACGTGCTGACCGGTGTGAATGAATTCCGCATCGCGCAGTCTCTGCAAAGCATTGGTGAGATGCCTGGGTTCGTTCTTACGATCACAGATTGTAAACTTTCTATTTCTGTACGTACTGGGGAGCCGGGATAGCCGAATGGTAGAGCGTTAGACTTTCAATGCTTGGGTCGTGAGTTCGAATCCCGGCTGGGGCCAGATATTTGTGCTGGCCTTTTTCTCGTTGCCCCGTCTTTGATATCACCCATACGTTGTGGAAAAGGACGTTAAACTCCCAAACACCCACCCCACCCATCTGTACGTACTTTTGGTCTTTCTAACGGGAAACCTCGACAGATGGTTGAAGTGTATCGGGAGTATAATGATTTTTACTTTAAAATCGATTAGATGCCTGGTTCGTTAAAGTCAGACTGTAAGCTACCTATTTCTGTACAGGCTTTTGGTTTTTCTAACGGGAAATCTCGATTCAAGTGTATCAGAAGTACAATGAATTTTAATTAAAAATGGATCGTCTTAGAAACTTCAGCTAGCAGTTAAATTGCTGAAACCGGGACTTCGAACAGTTCTGATGCTTCTTACTTTCTAGATGATATTAGGCCGTGGGCCAGAGGCCTCTAAAAGGCCTAGTTTTTGAGTTTTTTTCAAATTTGTGCAAATCACAAAATTTTAAGTGTCCCTAAATGTAAATTTCACGCTGATTTCAAATCTGAAGAGATCCCAAACGTAAGTATGCGCACTACTTCAGAAAATGAGGGACAAGTCTGTGATGACCCTTCATAAGAAGTATCAATACTGTGATGTTTTGTGGCTGCAAATGATGCACTATTCTATTCAAAACAATCTGTCTTGTCCCTTTTGCCTATGACAATATAAACTATACATGATTAGTAAACAAATTTGGCAGTTAAGGTTACTTGCAGGTAGGAAAAATATAAGAGAGATAATAAGAAGATAAGAACTTTATTAATCCCCTCAGGAAAATTTATCGTGTACAGCTCTTGATCACATAATACACAGTACAACTATTATGACACAAGAACAAAATCTCCATGAAGAAATCAGCCATGCACCCACACGCGCGTCCACCCATCACTATATATGCACCCACACACTTAAGTGACTTATCCATAGTCATAGCATACACTCTTCTCATGCATACCGCCATGCCACACACCACAAAGTGAAATAACCTGCACACATAATACATACTACATAGTGAAGCTATGTATTATAATTACATTATTAAAAACAAATCTACAATTCAGGGGATACTACTATAGTTCATCATAGGCACTGATCTACTGGTGTACGCCTATGTAATTTACACCATGCATCCACGCACTCTTCACTCATACACCCATCAAATACACTCCTGGCAGAAATACTGTTATGAATTTCATGATTAAGAAGAAAACTGTAATTCAAAATAATTCAGTCCATCACAAAAACAAAATCTCCACATAAAATCAACCATGCTTTCCACACTTATCTGCTCATCCACATATCACATGCGCACACACACTCAGCCATAGTCGTACACTCCACACCTCCACGCCATACATCACCTGGTGAAATACATTCGGATTTCCAATGCACTAGTCATCTTGCCTCATAATTTCAAACATAATATAAAAAGAACTAAAACCGTTAGAATACTTTGAGAACACAACCACAACAGGGGTTATTTCACTTTAGCAGCACACTGTACAGCAGCAACAGGTAGTGGACGGCACGCTCTGAAAACAGACTAAGACCTACAGTTATCTGATCAAAGCTAAGTTCTAATCATCAATTAAACGCTTTAGTAGCTTCAGGCAAGAAAGATCTCCTATGCCTTTAAGTTTGGCTTGCAGGAGTAATTATTCTCCCACTGAATGTACTTCTCTGGCCCTCGATGAGGCTGAACAGGGGGTGTCAGACACTGGACATGACAGAGATGTTTTTTTCTCAAGTCTCTTATAATAAATTATCACTTCAAGCCTCTTCTGGGGTTTCCCCACCACTGACTCAGCTTTCTTTACAACTTTGTCCACTCTACCCCTGTCCTGTTTTGAGATCTGACTACCCCAACAGACACAGCCCAAGAAGAGGACACTGCCTACAAAAAGTACAATGGACATGTATACAGAGTTTTCTCACTAGCATCAAAAGAGTGTAATTTCCTCAAGGAGTACAGTCTGGATTGAGATTTCTTTATCACATGATCAGTGTTAGCATTCCAGTTCAGTCTGCTGTCAATAATCACCCCCAAGTATATAATATATAGGTCAACCCTCTGAAATACCTCCCCCTTAATATCTACAGGATCAACATACTTGGCTTTTTTCCCTGAAATCAATGACCATTTCTCTGGTCTTACCAATACTGAGATGTAAAAAATGACACCACTCAACAAAGTTTATTGTAAAGATGGGCAACAAACATCATAATATATTGTATTGGGAATGAGGAGATTGAGACGCAGCAGTATGCAATAAAGCTGAAAAAAAAACACAAAAAAACTCCTGACTGAGTACAGTGCCATTAGTATTTAAAACGATAAAGTTGAACAGCATAATGAAACAGTAATGCTCATAATTACTTACAATACAAGGCAGAAAACTGCATGGTCTGTTTTCACGGTCTCTTGGTGTAGCACCTGAATGCCCTGTCTCATCATCTGACTGGTCTGTGAGAATTTAAACTGGTGTTGTCACACTCTCAGATATTGTGGCTTTAATTGTTAATACCTCGGACTTCACTGTCAGAATTTACACTGGCGTTGCCTTAGCCCCCAATGCTGTGGCTTTACCAGTAATTTCTGTCACCTCAGATATCACTGTCATACTCTGATGTGTCACTGTCACAATCTGAAGCACCATCACACACCTGGCTCTCAGCTTCATCTGCACTGTTAGCTACATGTAAGATGTCTTGTGCAGTGGCAAGAATCTTTCTCTTTACAGTCCCACTGACATCAGCAAATTTGTCCAGCCAAACTTCATTAATAGAAGTACCACACATCCACACCAATAAATTGAACAAGCCCACAAGAACCATCTCCATAGCATGCTCCGTTGTGAGATCCTTGCTGTCAGCAGGCCATACTGCTGGTGATGTCACTGACATGACCTGCTCCCTCAGATACATGCTCCCATGGTAAAGTTGCCTCTTGTTGGCCTCATCTGAAAAATATTGTACCAGCAACAGGCATATAGTGACCTTAGGCAGGATGCTTGGCACAGCTGAAATACTCCCCGATCCCCTCCCCAAACAACTCAATTAGTACTAATCTAGGAAGTAGTGGAACTCTCTTTTTTTTTCTTTTTTTTTTTAATATACGCTATTCATCGTGCTACGTTGAAGTTGACCGTGACTACACACTATTAAAGAAGTCTAGACCTGTCTATATTATGAGGTCCGGCAACGTAATTATCAAGATCACTGAAAAATGCTCATATTATCATTGTGATTACATACTATTTTCACGAACTTCTCATTCAGTTTAATAAATCAAACCTAATCCGAAGCACCACGTACAAAAGTTGCAGAAACTTACCTTGAACTATGATATGCCTGTAATCGATTGTAGCATTTCTTGTGAAACCCTGCCTCGTCATCGTTGAGGTCAGTAAAGGCTTCCAAAGAATGACGAGCGACGTCTCCTTGAGTGCAGACGAACAAAGACCACCTTTCGCGACATTCCGAGACTCTTTGCATCGTTTTCTCGCTGAAAGAAAACTGTTTCACTACTGTTGGTCGCCCGTACAAGCGTCGGCAGCCATGTTTGTTTCCAAGCGTAGTCTCTTTCTGATTGGTCGAAAAATTAATTTATTCATCAATAGAATGAATCGGCGCCTCTTCAGTAAAATCCGATTACCTCCCTTACAAGCTCTTTCTAATTATCTTTCATCCGCGATTAAAAACCAGTGCGCAACATTTCAGCTGAGATCTCCCAGTTTCTATCTAGTTATGGTGTATTATTGATGATAAAAACCAGAAAATGTCATTTGCATTGCAAAAATATTTTATGACACGAAAACCGAGGGCGGCCCACGGCCTATATTTATTAATTTATCACAAAGCACAAAAGTGTGCTCCAGAGTTACCACACCCCCCGTCCCCAGGGGATCCACTAAATTTTACATAAAGTGCAAATTCTTTGGCAATATTCCCCCAAAATAGCTGCGACAGGAGACGGATCTTGAAAGCGAGAAAGGACTAGAAAGCGAGATTCACGTTTTAGACGATTTTCCGGCGGATGAGAGAGGCAGTCTTTCCTCTACACTCTGTGCGTGCGTGCGTGCATGCGTGTGTGTGTGTGTGTGTGTGTGTGTGTGTGTGTGTGTGTGTGTGTGTGTGTGCGTGCGTGCGCGCGTGTGCGCACTGTTTTGTATTTTGACTTAGATTTAGGTAGGTTTTTCCAGTAGCTTTTTTGTCTGTCGATGTCAGGAACCGTGCCCGATGGACTGATCGAGGACACACGCAGAATTATTTAGACAACCCTTGCCGGTATACTCGTTTTGAGCGCCATAGATAAGTGGGAACGCAAAGAAATTACCACTTTTATTTTTTTTTTTAAACAATGCAGTCTGCTATTGTAAATTCTACAGCAAAAGCAGCAGTCGTCTTTTTAACAAGGGGGGAGAAAACAGGATGCAGTTTCACTCTATGTGCGGAGACATCTCCCTGGAACCAATTTCCCTGCTTCACATTTTACGCTCTGCGCCGCCAAATACGCGCTTTATATTTACTACGCCGCACCAAGACGCATCACCACACTCTCGGCATTGTCTCACTGCGCAGAGGAAATAAGTGCCCTGGTGACGGGCGCGGTGCAAATTGATTTTGCAATCCCTTCTGCCGCCACACGCCCGGGATTCCCACAGTTTAAAGATCTAAGCTCCCAACAAAAAGCTTTCCGAAGTGTGAAAAGAATTTACAGAGTCGACCGTCCAAGCACAGTCAACTCTGTCACAGTTGCAGAGTTTTCAGCGTCCCTGAAACCTCCATAAAAGCCAAGGGCACCCTGATTTCACAGCTCGGTTTGCGTTTTGACACTGAGCGAGAAAGATCGTGCAGCACTCAACATCCGCTAGACACTGTAGCGATGTGTCTCGCTCCCTTACCAAAAGCCAAATCATGTCACGGCAAAGTCGTGCTCTGGTTTTATAAGGGTCCCCGTAGCGCTGAAAACTCTGCAACTGTGACAGAGTTGCCTGGATTATGCACAGTCGAAGGAGTCACAGTTTAAACACACACACACACACACACACACACACACACACACACACACACGCAAGTCCATTGAATGTTTTGTGTTTTGTTTTGTTTTTTCAAGATACGTAATTCCTGCCTCGAAGGGAAGGAATCGACTCCACTTGTGGACCTAACAACAGTTACTAAATCCAATTCAATCCAATCGAAACAATAAACATCACTGTGTCAGTCTTCGAAAAATTTGTCTTGGAACGGCGAGTGACCGTGACAGTCATTTTTGGTAAATAAACACAGTCAATGGATAAATAAAATAACAATATTTACGTGACATTGTACATTACGCTATAGAGGCTGCTGGAACTGAACCGGCGGCCCATGCACCCTGCACTCGTCTGGTCACGGTATCGAACGGACGAGAGAGAGCTTGTACTGGCCCCTCCGTCTACATTATGAGAGCACACACAGCGACTGGCCCGCTGTAATCACAGAGAGAAATTAGTTTTGAGATCTTCGGCTGACCGTTATTGGCTACCCCCTGTGCGCCCACAACGCCGTGTCTGCTTACCCTTGGTGCCCGGACGCGTGTCCAACACGGAGGGAATTTTCCAATTTGTTTTCAGTGCTGTGCGCACAGCTAGGAGCAGCGCGCTAGACCGGCAAGATATCTGTCAGTTTTCTAGTAGGACACGCACCGGCACTGTCGCCATGGTATGCCAGCGTTCAGTTGTGCAGTCGATTGCAGTTTAGGAGAACAACAACAGCAACAGCAGCAGCAACAATGAAGCCAACTTAAAAAAAACAAAACAACAACTCCCGTCAGAAAACAACAAACGCGCCTTCTCGAAAAGGAAAGAAACTTGTAGAAGCACAAGAAAGGATGGGTGGGTGTTTGGGGGGTTTAACGTCTTTTCCCACCATGTACGAGAAGCACAAGAAACAACAAGAGCAATCAAACAACACACACACACACACACACACACACACACAGAGAAGGTGGGTGGGTGTTTGAGCGTTTCACGTCATTTCCCACCACATATCACGTACACAAAGCCCAAACGAAAACAAGCGAAGCACATTAAATTAACCCCGCCAAAGGCAATGTCAACCACACATGAAAACCGTGTACATTTAGTTAATGGTCCTGCATATTCAGGACAAACGTACACGGAAACATACAACATTTCCGGAGTGAAAGTTGCCGAAACAACGAAATAGAGAGGAATGCGGACGTATTCACAATTATGCAGATTTCTTCACCTTTCTTCACACGCGTACGCATTACGATGTATCAACTTCCACCACAAGCTGATTATAGCAATCACGCCGCGGAGTCCGCGTTCGGGTTTCGCATGGAAAATTGCACTTCACGAATTTGCAATGCGATGTAAAGTACCACGTTGCAGAGTTCCAGCTTTCAGTTTATTTCTGCAGGACGGAGACAGGCTGGAAAATTAAGATTATCGTAGACATTGTATTATTCCGAGGGAAGACTTGCTCCAAGTGGGGGAGCCGGGGTGACCGAATGGTAGAGTGTTGGACTTCTAATGCTCAGGACGTGAGTTCGTATCCCGGCTGGGGCCAAATATTTGTGCTGGCCTTTTCATCGTTGCCCCGTCTTTTAGATCACCCGTATGTGGTGGAAAAGGACGTTAAACCCCCCAAACACCCACCCTGCCCCAAGTGATAAATTGTTACAGTCCTTGTCGCAGACGACATTTAGAGATGGTCCTGCCAGAAACACTACCACCACCACCACCAAAACAACAAAAAGAACAGCGACAACAACAAAAACAACAACAAAAATCTTTATTCAAAAGTGTCGGTGCATATTGAATTACAGTGGCATTGGTGAGGATATTACGGACAGGAGGGCAACAATCTTGAGCCAGAGACATATCGCTAGTGGTGGCTTCACACATCTTCTTGTGGGCACCTCTTCTTGTTTTTAATGACACTGACTCTTCTGGGAGCCGATGGCTGTAAACTGCTAGAGGTGGAGTTTTCTAGGATTACCGATGTCACATTTGTCTGGCTGCTGGCAGTACTGGGGATTATCGAGACGAGAATCTTGACGTTTGGTCTTGTGGACGATTTGCCGTACACACACACACGTGTGTGTGTGTGTGTGTGTGTGTGTGTGCGCGCGCGCGCCGTATGTTTATAATCACAGCACATACAAGGGTTTACACGGACAATGACCGCATCCAATTTCACACCCCCCACCAACTACAATTTCTGTTTTCTGTTTCTGATATCTCCGATTATGTTATGTTGTTACTCTTCTTCGACTTCCAGTGAAATGTTAGTAACCGGAGACGAAACGGACTCCAAAACAAGTACACGCGAAGCGAAAACGAAACCTTTGCAATTTGTATACTTAGGTTTCGCGTCTGTGCACGTGGCCACGTGCTCACCTTCTAATATTGCTTTCCATTAACTCTATACCCTTTCTTAACCCATGCCGACTCAGTAAATTACCACGACCAGGAAAATGACTCTACCGGATACACCCAGCAGCCTGCCGGGAGAAAAATATAATCAGGCAAAAAGACCGTCCACCGAGGAGGTCAAAAGGTCAAGGTCACCAGTACCAATTTCGAGACTTCAGTTGTGCACCGCACCCCCTCCCCTCCCCCCCTCTCTCCGTCCCCCGTTGCGCCCCTTCTCCTTCCCCACCGCTATGCTGGATCTGGATCTGTGACTTTCATCAATAACCTGTCGTATCTCTGGCGTTCTATGGTGTCTACGACGTCTTTGGCGAAGCAAGGTTTATTGGGGAACGACATGGACAGAATTACTCCTATCAGGACAGCAGAACCTCGCATGCTCTTGGTGGTTGCTAGTTCGTACACACAAACTCTATTTATAGTAGAGTTTGTAGCACACTACAGACAGGGAAAGCACGGTTGGAAATCTTCTGTCCTTGGCGCATCCAAGTTCACTTAGTGCATCAAGGAGCAACAAAGCAAGAATGAAACGAACAAGAACTTGAAAAGGAATACATGATACTATTGAAAAGCTGTTTACGTGCGGGTAGAAGAGTGCTTCAAGCGTTGATTTACGATGGTTTGGTCAAAATTTCTACTAGCCGCCATCAGTAAACAGTACAGTCCCTTTTCGTTGTCTTGGATTTCCAACACCTATAATTTCAATCTTTGCGGACCTGTCGGGCGACACGGAAAACGTATAGCGACTTCGGTCGGGATTTCTAACGGTTGCAATGTCACGGTAGGATCTTACAGGTTTCACACCTTGATTCCAACCCATGTTGCCACCCAACCGACACACAGTCAAACTCCCCGCCGAACCACAATGCTCCAAACAGCATCAAATTTTGTGAATGTAGGAATCTGACTCAACTGAATCGGACTTGGTGGTTGTATGCAGTGGATTCGGTCCACCACAAAACCGATCTACAGTCTACCCTCTCGTGCATTATTCCTCTAATGATAATAATAATAATGACAGTACTTATGTAGCGCTATAACCTATCAGTTAATAACAGTTCTAAGCGCTTAAATAAACGTGAATAGGAATACACACACACACACACACACACACACACACACACACACACACACACACACACACACACACACACACACACATTAACAAAACCATAAGGTCAGGGCGCAGACACACACACACACACACACACACACACACACACACACACACACACAC
This sequence comes from Batillaria attramentaria, assembly GCA_018292915.2. Taxonomy (NCBI): domain Eukaryota; kingdom Metazoa; phylum Mollusca; class Gastropoda; family Batillariidae; genus Batillaria; species Batillaria attramentaria. Next base: position 6,628,948 of record JACVVK020000004.1, read on the forward strand.
ACACACACTGCAAACCAGAACAGTCAAATGATATTACTGGGCAAAAAAGCAGGTGGGTTTTGAGTTTTTTCTTGAAAGTTTCAAGGGATGGTGCTTGGCAAGCCACAATGCAGCAGTCATCGGGTACTGCATTAATTATTACAGTCAGAATTGCAGTCAGAGGCATGCCTATTTCTTCGATAAACAGCGCGTGCTTGTTCTTCGGCAGTGTTGATTCATTTTCATCGAGAATGATGAGTCGGCCATCATTGTGATCAATTAATGATGAAGGTAGATCCGTCCTGCACCTTTAGGTTGTGATATTGATCAGTGCGTCTATCCAATGATGTGTGCCAGTTTGCACAAAGGCGGCATGGTTGTCAAGGTGCGCGTATTGTATGCCCAGCAATTTAAGCAGAAACAGATTTTTAAACCCCTGCCCACGAAGTGGGAAAGGGGATCACTGCGATCAGCTGCGTACGTTTGTGTGTGTGTGTGTGTGTGTGTGTGTGTGTGTGTGTGTGTGTGTGTGTGTTAGTGTGGGTTAAACAAGATGCCCGCACATATCTTTTCGATCCTAATCGTCCACATATTATGTGGAAAAGGACGTTAAACCATCCACCCTAATCGTCCGTTCATGGCTATACTGAGATTTTGCATTCAGAGCTGTGCTACGAGACCAGCAATTCTTCTTATTCTTTCTTCTCGTAACTATTTCAAGCGTGCATGCGCACTGATACCCCCCCCCTCCCACCCGCCCACACACACACACACCCTAATCACCCACCCAAGAAAAAGAAGTTGTTTTCTTCCTCCAAGTGTTTTAATGCTTTCCATGTTCAGACTGACGGGACGCCGTCCCACTTCCCTGGGCAATATGAGAGGCAGTTGTAAATTTCGTCCGATGTTTGGTTCCAATGGGACTCGGAGGAGTGACGTGGCGTTCAAAGAAAGAAAGAAAGAAGCACGTGAAAGGCCATGTCTAGCTCTCCACCTCCTGCATCATACGCGCGGTCGAAGAAGAGTGTTATCGTTCGTGAAAGAAGAAAAATACCCAGTTGTCTCCTACAGAATCTCAGTTACCTCCAGGGAGGTTTCACCGTTTTGTCCGTGCGGGCATGCGTGCCCACGAGGGCGCGAATCGAATGCCAAGGAAAGATTTGCTTGCGTTTCCTCAACGTTTGCAGGTCGGTACAAAGTATAGAAGTGCTCACCAATCGTTTTGTTAACACCGTGTGACTGTAAATCGTCCGAGTGGTATAGCCGAATGCGTTGGCGCGTTGGACTTTCAATGCTCGGGGCGTGAGTTCGATTCCCGACTGGGGCAAAATATGTATAAGCTTACATTCACTCCATTCGAGTGAATACCAGAGCGGGTGGGTGTGTGTTTTGGAGTTTAACGTCCTTTCCCACCACGTAAGGGTGATACCAAAGACGGGGCAAAAAGAAAAAGGCCAGTCCAAATATTTTGCCCCAGCCGGGATTCGAACTCACGACCCGAGCATTGAGAATCCAACTCTCTACCATTCGGCCACCCCGGCTCACCCCGACTCCACGGAGTGAATACCAGACGAAGGCTTTGTGCAAGACACGAAGCAATGACGTCTATTGGAAATGTCTGATCAACAGTCGGTGTTGTTGCGAATGTAAACTAACATAAAGTAACATCTTGTTTCAGGCGTCGCTGAGGATGCAGACCGTCATCACATGGCGCCGGCCGATGGACGCTAGCTTGTACGCGCCAACGGGAAACCCCTGCACCTATCTCCTTGGCAACGCGCTGTGTTACATCATTTCCGGTATGATGCTTCTCGTCGTTGGGGTCATCATCACTTCCCTTACATTTCAGGTACAGTTCAACACCACGAACACACTCTCTTTTTCGAGCATTTTTTTTTTCAATTAAAAAAAAAATTATACCTTTTTGCAAAACTTCCAGCTTCACCGTGACAGTGTCACCTCAGCCGCGAGAGACCTGCACGGATGTACCATGTGACCCTGACCTTTTTAATGATTCAGAACTTGGAAGCCTATAAAGACATGCAGCTTGGCTTTGACAGAGCGACCTTGACCTTTTTTTCATAAATAGCGCGTTCCGAACTTGGAAGTCCACAAGGCCTCACAACGTGACCTTGACAGTGTGACCTTGACGGTGTGACCTTGACCTGTGTTTTATTTTTTCGGAACCTAGACGTCTACAAAAAGATTTACAACGAGACCTTGACAGTTTCACCTTGACATTTTTCTTATTTTACCTCCCTTTTAGAACCTCGAGGCCTACAAGGACGAGAACAAGGAGCGGTACGCGGGTCCCGTGCTCATCGGTGCAGGCGTCCTGGTTCTGGCTCGGGGGGCGTTCAGTAAGCTCCGCCCACAGCGCTCTCATTTAGCCAGGCGCCGCTCCTTCCTCCGCCGCTACGTGCGGGAAATGTACAGCCGTCCGATATTGGCCGTAAGTAACAGACACAAATAAGACAGTTATGTCAGGTCTGTTGGAAAGGCTTTCGTGAGTGTGGTTCCACTGTCAGGCCTGTCTGTGCGGCCACATCTTTTTTTCCCCCTTTTTTTTCCTCTTTTTTTTCCCCTTTCTTTTTTCTATTTTTTTCTCTCTTTTTTTTCCTGTTTTTTCTTTCTTTTTCTTTTCTATTTCCCCCCCCCCCCTTTTTTCTTTTTTTCTTCTTCTATTTTTCCTTTTTTTTTTTTTCTTTTCCTTTTTTCTAACTGGGCTGAGCGTGCGGCAACATCTTGTTTATGGTGTAGCATCTTTTTCATTTTTTTTTCTATTTTTTTTCTTTCTTTTTCTTCTTTTTTCCCCTCTTTTTTCTTATCTTTTTCTTTTTTTTTCTAACTGGGCTGAGCGTGCGGCCACATCTTGCTTATGGTGTAGCAATAACACTGTACGCGGACATGCTGACTCACGCACAACATATTCATTCATTTGTTTGTCACAGAGATAGAGAAAATGTACTATTTTTTGTCGTGCTGTGTTGTTTGGATTAAGAACTGCGTAGTGTTGACGAAGGGTCGGCTCTAGGATAACCAAAATAGGTAAAGAATACACAACACACAATACACAACGTAAAAGGAGTTCAGACAGTATATGCTGGTATAGAAGCTGCCTCACCAGAAGAGGAATCTTCTGGTGGCAGTGACATTTTACGCGGTCATACTGAAACACGCACAACATATAACTAAGGTGCGCGGCGGAAAGCCCTAAATAACTAACTAACTAACAATGTAACTAAGGAAAATTGCTCCATTTATTCCAACACACTGTCCAAGCAGACCATTTCCAGCTCAGTGGCTTTATCTTTATGTAAAAGCTGGTTACTTGTCTGACAAGGCCATTTTTCCTGGTCCTTTGGGTGGACACCTGACACCTATCTACTTTGAATTTTTTTTTTTTTTTTTTTGCTACTTAAAGTGTTAGAACTATCTGGAGCTTCGTCCGTGTGTACATGTGTGATGATACGATTATCATGGTTTCAACTTCGCCGCCCATGCCGTTCGGCCTTAGTCCAAGAACGTCATTGTTTTTACACCCCTCTCGCCCCCCCCCCTCCCCCTTCCCCCCCCCCCCCACACACACATACGCACACGCACACGCCCACATCCATCCATCAGCCTCCTTACCCACCCACCCATCCACCCACTAACACACTCTGTCTTAAAACTCACTTGAAGTGTGGTAGCGCACACGACACCTTCATCATTACCGCTTTTATTCTCTAATTCTTCAAAACAGCCGCTGATCCAGCAAAACAGAAGTTTGTCAGAAAATCGATTATCGTGAGGCACGTGGATGAAAAGGGTCATCAAGCAGAAATTGAGGGCACTTTCAAATTACCCCCCTTGCTGTTACAGGGGACGGTTGTAAGCTCCGGATGACGTGATGTCATCACGTTTGTCCAGGCCGCATTTGTTTATTTCAATTACCACCTCTCGCATATGATCGGTTTCCTGTCATACAGAAATCAGGAGCAGTGTTTTGAAGTGACGTCCCCTGCAAATTACACGAACAAAAATAGTTATCAAAACGGAAAAAGGATGCCAGCTTGTCAAAAAAAAAAAAAAAAAAAGGAAAGGGCCAAAACACGCTTATAGCTAAGTTTAGGACAAAGACCAAAAAAAAAAAGAAAAAAAAGAAAAAACGGAAAAAGTATGCCAGCGTGTCCAAAAAAAAAAAAAGAAAAAAAAAAGGAAAGGGCCAAAACACGCTTATACCTAAGTTTAGGACAAAGACAAAACAACAACAACAACAACAACAACAACAACAACAACAAAACGGAAAAAGGATGCCAGCGTGTCCCCCCCAAAAAAAAAAGAAAAAAAAAGAAGAGGAAAGGCCTCAAACATGCTTATAGCTAAGTTTAGGACAAAGACAAAATGGAAAAGTTTGCTCTTTCTCCTGTCCTTTAAGTCTAGGACAGAGACAAAAGGGGAAAATTTGCTCTTTCTCCTGTCGTGCAGATGTGTTTGAAACGGACAAATTCCATCTTTTTTCTTTTCTTTTTTTGCTGCCCCAACTCTTCGCCAACTCCAGTGGTGTTCCTCCCAGGTCATGGGTGGAACCCACGGAGGACTCGGAAGCTGGGACAATTTGTATTATGCATGATGGTGGAGATGAGGATGATAGTAAGATGATGCTATGGAGGTCCATGTGGTTTGGGACTGCGGGACAGGGCCGCATTCCACGCTTCCTGTCATAAATATCCCGGCATTAACCAGGCCCGGGAACTACGGCACCTGCGGTGCCGGCCGTGTAATCATCCACATCATAAGACGTGTCATACTAAGGGAAGCACCCCCAAAGTCGCACCCGTGAAGTGGGTGAAACTCGGCTGTGTGACAACAGCCTCCCCATCGGGCCCATAGCACACCCGCTCTGGGTAGGAGCCGACCTAGGTAGGAAAAATCCCGCTTGCCTCGGCTGGGATTCGAACCCGGGTCTCCCGGTCCATGATCCGAAGTGCTAACCACTGCACTACGGGGGCCGGTGACAAATTCCATCTTTGCTGAGCCAGCTTATGGTTTGAAAAAGTTTCGCTCGTTAGTGCGCCTGTACCCTCGAAATACTCTATCCTGATGATTAGTACAGCTTTATAATGTTGTTTAGACTTTGCGCGAGCGCTCGAACATTCAAATTTTACGACTGTTGTTACACTGCTGGAGCGCTCTGTGTGGTCAAGTACGCTTCTGTTGGCTCAGTGCCAGCAGTACAGACGCTGTCACTGGCCAGGTGCCTAAGTGATGTGATGATAGATACCACGAAAACAGCTAAGAACGATCTGTGAGCATAAAAATGGTAATATTGAAAGAAATATTGTCTTTGAAATACAACCAGAATAAAAGATGTTCTACAGCTTCATCGAACAACAACAACAACAACAACAACAACAACAACAACAACAACAACAACCGCATTGCGTGAGAGCTGATGAAAAAAACAATGCACATGATTCTCTTTGCTTGAGTGAGGTCTGTTCTTTCATAAACCACATCACAAAAACATAATGGCCAAAAGAGTCTCTTTCGCTTGACGTGTAGACCTGTTCCTTCTTAACGCCGTGTGATCAACACTGACGCTAACCAATAACTTACTGTTTTTCATTATCCCGCTGTCTTCCCCGCCACGTTCACTGTCGGTGCGCGATGTGACATAGTAGACCAATCGACAGAAAATTTAGGATCACTGTCTGGTCGCTGCAACATAAATTGCCCTTCCCCCAATGTTGGGTTTCCGCCGAGTTGGTCCGCGCGCCTCGTTCTCTACGAGGGGTTTAATCAAGATGGCGAGGGTTTTGTTGCGATGTTACTACGATTTAAGAGTTTTGGCGATGACAGCTCTCAGGCGAAGCCATTTGTTTGGAATATTAAACTTATTTAGGTCTTCTTGTTCTTTTTCTTCTTCGTCGAACGCTAGATGGTGACGCCTGAAGCTCTGGCGAATGTTATAGTCCTCTGATGAATACTATAGTCCTCTGATGAATGCTATGGTCCTCTGATGAATGTTATAGTCCTCTGATGAATGTTATAGTCCTCTGGTATATGTTATAGTCCTCTGATGAATACTATAGCCCTCTGATGAATGCTATGGTCCTCTGATGAATGTTATAGTCCTCTGATGACCGCTACAGTCCTCTGATGACTGCTATAGTCCTCTGTTGAATGTTATAGTCATCTGATGACTGCTACAGTCCTCTGATGAATGTTATAGTCCTCTGATGACTGCTATAGTCTTCTGATGACTGCTACAGCCCTCTGATGAATGTTATAGTCCTCTGCAGGGCTGCCGGGTCTCCGTTGAGTTTTTCCCTGTGTAGTGTCCTCCGGCTCCATCATGGAGCGGGCAGTCTTGGAGTAGGCGTTGACTGGTCGTGGGGGCGGTATCGCAGGGACATCTATCCGTCTGGCCACGTTTGAGTTTGCTGAACAAGTGAGCGTTCATCCTGTTGTCAGTGTCCAGGTCGTAGCCTGAACATGATGACTTGGTCGGCTCTGTTCAGATGGTGGTAGCTGTCAGATGGATTGAAGTCTGGGTGCTGCTGGCGACATATTCTTGCTGCAAGGGTCTTATTGGGTGAATATCTTATTGGGTGACTGTATGTAATTGTTAAAATTCGCAGCCCTACATGGCAGGAATATAATTTTATTGAGTTTATAGCCGGTTGTGATATTATTGTTCCCTGTGCGTCTGTGTATGAAAGTGGTGTATGTATTTATGATGTACGGCGCTTAGAGCCTGTTTTATTTCATGTATAGGCGCCTTATAAGTCGTCCTTATTATTATTATTATTATCAATATTAATTACCCTTAATTATTCTTCTTTTTATGATATTTCCTACCTCTGTTTTTTTAAAGGTATATTCATATTGTTTTAAAATCAATGACCTTTAAACTAAAAATCCTTTTTCAAAAGCTTGATCCGGGATAAACGAATGGTAGAGCGTTGGACTTCAATACTCGGGTCGTGAGTTCGAATCCCGGCAGGGGCCAAATATCGGTGCTGGCCTTTTTTGTCGTTGCCCCGTCTTTGATATCACCCGTATGTGGTGGAAAAGGAAGTTAAACTCCCAAACACCCACCCTTTTACAAAGACGTAGTAAAATTGACTGATTGATATCACGCACATGCCCTTGCGTGTGTTTGCGTTCGTTAAACGCCCAAACACCCACCCACCCACCCTTTTACAAAGACGTAATAAAATTGACTGACTGATATCACGCGCATGTCCTTGCGTGTGTTTGCGTTCGTGAAAGTTGTTTCCTGTTCGATAAACGTCTCCTCTCTTTCAAACGGATCAACCCAAATCCAAGGAGTGCGTCCGGTGCTACTCGCATTTGTAAATGGAAACACTCGGTGCTACCGTTTACTAGCTCTCGGTTTGTCTGTGTGATCGGGAGGGGCCGGATATCAACCAGAACACGAACCACTAACCGGTCCCCGTAGTGTAGTGGTTAGCACTTCGGACCATGGACCGGGAGACCCGGGTTCGAGTCCCAGCCGAGGCAAGCGGGATTTTTCCTACCTAGGTCGGCTCCTACCCAGAGCAGGTGTGCTATGGGGCCCAATGGGGAGGCTGTTGCCACACAGCCGAGATTCACCCACCTCACGGGTGCGACTTTGGGGGTGCTTCCCTTGGTATGACACGTCTTATGATGTGGATGATCACACGGCAGGCACCGCAGGCCTGGTTAATGCCGGGATATTTATGACAGGAAGCGTGGAATGCGGCCCTGTCTCGCAGTCCCAAACCACACGGACCTCCATAGCATCATCTTACCATCATCCTCATCTCCATCATCATGCATAAAAAATTGCCCCAGCTTCCGAGCCCTCCGTGGATTCCACCGATTACCAGGGAGGAATACCACTGGAGCCGGCAAAAGAGTTGTGGCAGCAAGAAAAAAAAAATCCCTCTGTATCGATAGGAGGGAACCCTCGATTTGCTTGACAAAACTGTCTTGCAAAGGCAAAACACAGCAAATCCATAACGTCATTTCTGTGGGAAAAGGCTATTACTTCAATGTCTTTCATCTTGAAATCACCCCTTTTCCCATCAAGTGATCTCATGGACTTACTGTGTTATGCCACTGCACGGCAGAAGCGAATCAGACGGGTTGCCATGGAGAACCAGAGGAAGTAGCCACGGGCTTGTGGGTTACACGTTGATGTTAGGCATAACATTATGGCGTGTCCTCAAAGCAATCGTCGGGAAGGGTGGGTAGGTGTTTTAGGGTTTAAAGTGATATCAAAGACGGGGCAACGATGAAAAAGCCTGCACAAATATTTGGCCCCAGCCGGGATACGAACTCACGACCCGAGCATTAGAAGTCCAACGCTCTACCATTCGGCCACCCCGGCTTCCCCAATCGTCGAGAAAAAAGAAAAAAGAAAAAAAAAAAAAACAACTGAACATTTGAATCGATTAAGCACCCGAACTACTGCCGGCCATCGTGGCTGACCCCCTTGTTCTGGCAGAACTGACCATGCGTCATTGGGACACCCTAACGGCCTGTTTCTACCGACGATTTACCGCGATGTGTCTGCAGTCATTCGCCAGCCATTCGCTTATTGGCATTGATCGTCGGCACAGCGCAAGCGGCGGAAGTGTTGTTTTATGTACTGACACAGTAAACATGGTACTTATAGTAGTGCTGCCGAGTCTCAGAAGAACAAAAACAAATCAGTTCCCAAAATGAGGAAGAAAATTCTGTTTTTATTTCATTATGGATGCTGGGAATGTTACAAAGCAGGGTCGTTTGGCATGGCGTAGCCATACTCGTTCAACTTTCCTCTGTCTGCGGGGACTGAGCTGGGGTGGTCGCATGGTAGAGCGTTGGACTTCTAATGCTCGGGTCGTGAGTTCGATCCCGGCTGGGGCCAAATATTTGTGCTGGCTTTTTCATCGTTGCCCCGTCTTTGATATCACCCTATGTGGTGGAAAAAGACGATAAACCCCCAAACACCCACCCACTTACCCTCCTCTGTCTGCCATTGGTATGCGTGTAAATAAAAAAAAAACAAATCTTTTCACATGTGCGCCTGTGTGTGTGTGTGTGTGTGTGTGTGTGTGTGTGTGTGTGTGTGTGTGTGTGTGTGTGTGTTTAAGGTGAAGTCATTTATGAGTTAGTTATTTAGGGCTTAACGCCGCGCAAGCAACACAGACTATTTCGCGGCGAATCAAGGTCCTTCTTCACCAGACTAAAATAAAAGGGAAGAAAATAAAACAAGGTGTAAATATAAAGAAAAAATCTATTCTGTTTAAATGATAAACACGCATACTTCTTTGCACATCGAACATATAGAGGTCGAAGAAGGCCGTATTACTTGAAGTGTCTAAATTTTATAGAACAGATTTGACTCTTTCAAGAAGCTAAAGATGCTGTCAGGGGGAACATCCCGGAACAACACCTTCAAAGAATCTGCACAGTAATGTTTTACGCGAATCTCGGCAAGATCCACGCACGAGATTAAGAAATGTACGACTGTAAACGGCTCATGACAAGGTACGCACCAAGGGAGGTGGATGAAGTCATTAATGAAGCGTAGGAGGCCTCCAAAAGCTGTGACGCGCCTGAAATAGCACACGCGTGCGTGAGAAACCAATCTTCACTTCAAACCGGAACCCTTCTGCCATCAACTATCGACAAACTGCATAATGACGCCGACGGTTCGGCCTGTTTGGCCATGACAGCAGAGCTCACGTTTCAGCTCTCGACACCGGCTAAGCCGATCGGAAGCATCGGGTGACAGTGAAATATTGTTATCCCTTAAATGTCTTTCATTTACGGCTAATCCTCCCCCAATAACGAGAGAGGGAGAGAGAGAGAGAGAGAGAGAGAGAGAGAGAGAGAGAGAGAGAAAATCAAGAATCAAGAAAACTTTATTTTTCAACGGTAGAGGTAGTTAACGTGAAACAGTCAAGAGAGAGAGAGAGAGAGAGAGAGAGAGAGAGAGAGAGAGAGAATCAAGAATCAAGAAAACTTTATTTTTCAACGGTAGAGGTAGTTAACGTGAAACAGTCAAAAGCGAGAGAGAGAGAGAGAGAGAGAGAGAGAGAGATCCCAGTTGGATTTCTAGCCCCAGAATTTCAACTTGCTTGCCAGTGCATCGATTTTAAATCAAGATCCGTAAAATCGTTTCCACTGCTTGGAACTTGAACCATAATGCGGTCCAGCTTTATAAGAAGAAGGGTGAAAAAAAAAACAACAACAAAAATACAGAAAGAAAGGAAGAAAGAGGTAGAGAGTTATTGCAAATCTTACACCCCCATCCCTTTTCTTCTGGACCCAGGTACGGCTGAACAAATCAATTATTGCCGAAGGAACACGACATTTCGCTGGAGAAAGTCAGCTGCAGGATTAGGCCGCCTTTCCACGAAGAAGCACAAATTACCCCAGTTCTGCTGTTCCCGAACAAATTGATCTGGGCCCGCGGTGCCAAGACCGTATTGACTCGGAGATGCCAGCAACAGATACTGGAGCTTAGTCATAGAATGAGCGAACCATCAACAATAACGTTTTACCGAGAGGGGGAATTCGCTTGACTGACGCGAGGAATTGACTGTAGTAGATCGAGGTCACAGCGTGGGATTGCGAGGGGGAGAAAACTGAACGAAAGGAAAAAGGAGACGATGTCTTACAAGTTGTACCGATCAATCCCTGGGGCCCCAGAAAGCAAATTGCTTTCTTCGGCGAGGTTTGATTTGAAGCTACTGCTTGCTTGCGTCGCATTGTACGGCCTCCTCCCTCTTCCGATGACGGGTGTGTTTTTCTAGTTTTACTGTGGAAGCAGAACACAAATGTGCATCGAGAATAAACTGAGATCGCCTGTCAGTATAGTTTCGACGCGTCTTGTGACGTAATAACTTGCCAGAAGCAATGTCCACTGGAGTATGCTTTTAACGGGATTTTTTTAAAATACTATTTTATTATCCCTTTCGGGAAATTCGGGCTGCCTCCCCCGGGGGATGCGCGTTTCTGCGGTGCAGCGCCACCCAATACCTATCCTATATATTTTACAATTTTGCTGGGGGAGGAAAGCCGGATAACCCGGAGAGAAACCCCCGATGAGCAGCCCGGTAGCCAGGAAAAACCGGTATCACATATCACAAGCTCGATCTGGGCTCGAAGCCATGCTTCATCGCAATGACATTGGTGACGGCCGTTCAGTAGCGCAGCGGCTAAATCCGACGCGCTACCTATTAGACCACCGCTCACCCCTTCCAGCTTTGCTAAGCCGAGTTACGGTTTGGAACAGTTTAGTGCGCCTGTACGCTCGAAATACTCTATCTTGATGATTAGTACAGCCCTTAATGCGGTTCAATGTTGTTTACGCTTCGCGCGAGAGGTTGAACATTCCAATTCTACGACTGGTGTTACACTACTGGAGCACTCAGAGTGGTCGCCGCGTCATCGGGTCGAGCTTCTGTTGGCTCAGTGCCAGCATTACAGACGCTGTCACTGTCCAGCTGCCTAAGTGGTGTGATGATAGATACCACGAAAACAAGTCAGAACGACATGTGAGCATAAAAATGGCAGCATTAGCCGCTTTAACCGACCCTGCGCGAAATCACTGACTTGGACGATGATGATAACTGTAGGGCGCTGCCAAATCCTCTATGCAGTAGCCATGCCTCTAGAACTACTGTTTTGGAAATGTTCAGCCCACCAAATTAAAAAAAAAAATGCAATTCTAAATTCCGAAATTTAAATAGCTGAGCTGATCCTTCGCACCACGTGATTGTAATGTGCTTATGTCCAGGGTGTGAGAGAATGCGTGTGATTCACGTGAGCGTGCGTGTTGGGTTCAGTTGGCTTGAGCCGATTCACGAAATTGGGTAAAGCGCCTATACAATACTCATTATTATTATTATTATTATTATTATTAGTCCATTAATACTTCGACCTTACAGTAAACATGTTCCCGGGGTAACTTCCACGGAGTAGACTTTGGCACCACGGCGTCAGCCTTTGTACTAGGCCCATTGCAAATCCGCCCAAAAGCTGTAGCCGACCAGGGTAGGAAAACGATGTGCTTGGCTCTGGGCTGACCATTAGTTGTGATTCACTGCCCAGTCCCTGGCCATTTGCGAAGATCCGGTAGCACGGAAAAAGCCCAACCATGACATTAGTCTCACTCTCTGGGTCCCCCTCCTCCCTCTCTCCGGTCTGGATCCTGTACAAACATTTAAGAATGATCGTGAGTTTGTTGACCGCTGGGTGAACGTGTCTGAGAAGCACGTCTCATTTGAGATGACCCGAAATGGTTCGGTACACTCCGAGTGAAACATTTCTTTGTGTGCCTCAGCTACTCGGATTCAGACTTTCCACTCGCAAGGAACGCCCCTCCTGGTCGGACACGGTCCATTTGGGAAGATCCGGTGGGACAGGTCCAGTTTCCTCCAGTCTGTAGACAGATCGCTATAGTCCTATAGACGGACCACTCACTCCTATAGACAGACTGCTCACTTGTGTAGACTGACTGCTCACTCGTGACTGGCGCTGTTGACGGAGCCTGCCAGTCTGCGGGGTGAGTGAGTTGATTGACCTGGGCGATCATTGGCAGCGGCTGTTAGGGCTTTTCCCTGTCCTTTACCCAAGCCAGCAGATCAAACTGCTTCCTGTGAAGCCTAGGATGGGACTTGGAGGAATGTGTGTGCGTGTGTGTGTGTGTGTGTGTGTGTGTGCGTGCGCGCGCGCGCGTGTAACCTTTCTTTCAAATGGTTTGGAACGATCGAAATCCCTATCATTCACTCAGTGCTTTCAATGGCCGGACGGTTTGCTCTGTTTGTCGCGTTCTCAAGGAGTCGTGGTATATTGCCAAAAGTAGTTATAAAACGTTCTAACAAGCGAACCACTGACAACCAGAGGAAAAGGCAGTTCCAGCATAAACACAAACACGCAAAGACATATCAGATCAGATGCCTGTTATGAGACCGCAGCAGTAGAAAATGTACTAAAACTACAAAAGAGACACAGAAAATGAGAGATAGAGACAGTTCTGTTCAGTTCTAGGCGTAGAAAGTCGCAGAAACGAGACGTGCCAACGAGGCGTCCAACAGTAAAGGCGCTCTGGCTACAAACATCTTCCACTACTTACGCGCTGGACATGACGACAACACAAAGGAACGCCGGGAAGGGGACGTGTGAACTGGACGGTCTAGCAAGGTTACTGCTGCTACTAGTAGTACTAGTACTGTTCCACTTTCTAGGGTTGCTCCTGTCCTTTTCTCCTCACCCTCCCCCCCCCCTCCGCCCCTACCCGCTTTCACCGTTCTTTCATTTCCCGAATCCTTCTTTCCCGGAGACAGTTAAAGTAGTCATACTCGCAGACTACCCATTCCAACCACACTGCGCAACCTTATTTTACTGTCGTCCGCGGGTTCAGATTACACATTAGCTGTAAATTTGCCACACATGCCATAGTAGTGCAAACTGTATGCAGTAAGACCTGGATTTTAAAAGCGATTGCTGTTGTTGGGTTTTGTTGTTCCTCATCAGTCACTGCTCAACAACTAAATTTGTGCGTTGAGATTTGTTGTGAACTCCCCTGAGCGCTATTAGTACGGTCTTTTAGAATTTAACTTGAAACTGGGGCGTGAAAGTAACTGAGAGAAGTGATGTTTATTCTGTACGTACATTTACAACCTTCCACCCATACGAAACGACCTGCTCGTCTCACATTTTCTCACGCACTAGCAGCTATTTGCTTCGCCGGATTTCATTCCTGGGGCGACTAAATGAAGCGTGATCGCGTGAAATCGGGGCCTTTGCACAGCTTAAGACAAGGACTTGCTGATTGGCCAGTATCATGCAATACAGCCATCAGTCTCGCTGCTGCTCATTGGCCCCGGGTCACGGGATCCTGGACAAAAGCTGTAATGATTGAGGAGCCCTGATTGGTCAGCCGTGCGTGAAGGAGGCACTAGGAGTGCCTGGAGGGATTCTAAGAGAGTTACTGACTTTTTGGCCGTCTGCGCCGGAATCGTATTCTGTTACAGAATGGATTCTGTGGTCCGGCATGGGTTTGTTGTTGAAAGCTAAATTGTTGCAAAACAGCACCGTGACAAAAGGGAAAGATGGACAAAGCACAGCACAGCAAAGCAAAGCAAAGCCAAGCAAAGTGAACGACACAAAAGTGGCACAGACTGGGACTACGGATGTGAGCCCATAAAGCGACCCCGGAACAAAATCTTCTCCCGCACAGATGGACAACGATATCTAACGACAATCATCGGTATCTTATCTCAAAGTCTTAATGGACCCGCTTGCCAGATGGCACCTATGCACAGGTACTGACACTCGTAAAGTGCGCCAGGCTGGCATCATGGCCCAGACTGAGGAATCGGCTGGGCCATCGGGGCTACATTCATCAGTGAAGAAGGCGAGGCTGACCCACTCATCAGTACTGACACGATACCTGGAGGGATAGTACGACTGTCAGAGGCAACAACCTTTTGAGAGGACCACTCTTGTCGACACAGGACTAAAGCCGATTAGCTGCAGCAACCAGCCGCGTGACGAGTAGTGTACTGGAGAGGATGCCCTAAGTCGGAAAGGTCGTGCCGTGTGTTGCGCGATCTTACTGCACGAACAGTGTAGAGTCATGTGTGTGGTGTTTGAGTTTTGGTCGTCCTTTTCCACCACGTGTGTGTGATATCGAAGACTGGGCAACAAGAAGAAGGCCAGCACATGATATTATGTCAAACAGTATAGGGTGGGGTAGGTGGGTGTTTGGGAATTTAACGTCCTTTACCACCACGTTTGGGTGATATCAAAGACGGGGCAACGAGAAAAAGGCCAACACAAATATTTGGCCCCGGCCGGGATTCGAACTCACGACCCGAGCTTTCAGAGTCCAACGCTCTACCATTCGATTTTCCCGGTTCCCCCATTTTGCTAAAACGCCACAGATGTTTTATTCTATTTTATTTTATATCTTTTGTTGTGTTATTATCAGTATTGTTTACGGAAGCTTTTTTTGGCTGCTGACAAAATCGCTCAGGACGCCGAACAGACGTTTTATCCACTACACGTACAACATACAATTGGGTTTCTAAACAAATTAAAAAGCACGGGGGCAAAATGTGTGTTCGTTTAGAGACTGGCGTACACACACACACACACACACACACACACACACACACACACACACACACACACACACACACACACACACACACACACACACGGGGAAGAGAGATGATGATGATGAAACAATTTTACTCGGGATAGAGCATTTAGGCATTGCTGCCTATCTACAGGCTGTCCTGGAGAGAGAGAGAGAGAGAGAGAGAGAGAGATTCACAATATCCTTCCATCTTTGTGTGTTTCAGTTCCGTAACTGTGACAGTGCTTCCTTCAGCCTTTGCGATATGCAGATCTCCGGTATTCAAGACAGCAATTCCAGGCAAGTACACTTACATGTCTCAGGCAGCGCTGCTGTCATTTCAAAGAAATCTTCATTTTCTTTCCGGTACTCGCTGTGTATAACTTGTGTTTTGCAGGAAATGACTGGTTATAGAGTAGATTGTTGACTGTTCAGTGGCTTTGTTTTTTCTCTGCGCTGTGTATACAATACAATACAATACAATACAATACAATACAATACAATACAATACAATACAATACAATTATTGTCTGTTACAACAAAGCATTCAATTTAAGTCTCTCTCTCTCTCTCTCTCTCTCTCTCTCTCTTTCTCTCTCTCTCTCTCTCTCTCTCTCTCCACACACAGGAAACAGAATGTATATTAAAGCAGCGATTTAAAATTTGGAGCAACTGCACTTGGTGCGAAAGATCTTCTAAAATCTTGGTGATCTTGGTGATATTAGGACGCGGCAACTGACGAGGCAAAAGCCAGGAAGATTTTCTACATCCCATCCGGGACTTGAACTCACGACCGGCGAGCAGAGACAGGCCAACGCTACTTCGCTTCTTTAACTCTCTTCCAGATTGTTCCAAACCGGCCATTTTCCAAATCTGGTTCTGATATATACTTCCTCCGTTTTCAGGATCTTTTCAACGTTTGTTTTCCCGCTTTTGAAAACCAGTAGAAATCAATGATTCATTCGCCTACGAAGAGAATCGAGGAAAAGTTTCAAGTGAGCTTCTCAGAAAGTACAGATATTGCAGCGTATATAATATCTAAGGGCGACGTCATTGATCGAGCACCAGATGGAAGCACTGGGCACTGGCAGTCCGTTATATTTCCCGTGTCCAGGAGAATGTCATTCTGCCCTGCAGAACCAGCCACTGCTCTCCAGGGTCCGCATGTAAAAGTCGGGGTTAGGGATTTTAGCCCAGGGTTAGAGTCTAATCTCGAACTAAACTAGCTCTAGGGTTAAAATTTCTGTTGTTTTTTTGTGTAACCAGGAAGCGGGTCCATTCCACCATGGTGCCTAAGACTTTAGAGAAAGATTTTTTCCTACCTTTCTTCGCTTCCTTTTTTTAAAATTTAATTTTGTTTTGTGGGTTTCTTTTGTCCTAGTCTGGGTTAGGCCCGTAGCTGTGGGTTAAAGTAATTTCGAGTTTTACATACGGGCCCAGGTCCCCAAACTGGCTGTGCGGACATGTTCGACTCAAATCCGGCTCCGGCTCAAATCCAGCTTCACGTTTCCACTCAAATCCAGCTTCGTGTTTCCACTCAAATCCACCTTCGAGTTTCCACTCAAATCCGACTTCGTGTTTCCACTCAAATTCGACTTCGTGTTTCCACTCAAATCCGACTTCGTGTTTCCACTCAAATCCGGCGCAGGACCCTCAGCCACTTTCGCCCACTAGACCAATCAAATGTGTTCCATTTGCGTAACGGCGCACCAATCGTATAGGCCAGATGTTCTGGTTGACTGTAAAAAAAATATGTTCCGAGTATTGACCACAGTGGTGTAGATATGATAGGACATACACTACATGTCGACTAGGTACTAGTGCTGCTCCCTGATGCGCTATGCTCGAGCCCAAGCTGTGGTCTGATCGCTGCAGGTATCAGGTCGGGGGTGAGAGGTCACCGAGCATTTAGTGCGCCAGATTGGGGTCCAGTGTCTGCAGGTCACATAACACAATTCAAATGAGGCGGGTTACGGTATTATTTAACTGAATTTCCCTTGTTTTCCTTGATTTTTAAAGTTATTAAAAGTGCATCTGATGCCAATCTTTAGGTTTGATTTGTTGATAAATGGCAGACTTGACTTGATCGATGACCTATTTTTTAGCATATGCTTGGGCATGTGAGGGGCACGAAAAATATAGTCCACAGTTTGGAGCTATTTCAGTACAGGGACGCCGCACCAGTAGATTATCGAAATTACGTTTTGGAGGCTTCATTTTTGGCATGCAGCTTGTCGACATGTCTTGCTTTTGGAAACCACTGGGGGAGCCGGGGTCGCCGAATGGCAGAGCGTTGGACTTCTAATGCTCGGGTCGTGAGTTCGTATCCCCGCTGGGGCCAAATATTTGTTCTGGCTTTCTCATCGTTGCCCCGTCTTTGCTATCACCCGTATGTGGTGGAAAAGGACGTTACACCCCCCAAAACACCCACCCACCCACTTTCTGGAAACCATTGTCTATTTTGGTTGGGAAATTTGTTTTGAAGGAAATGTGTTGCCCGACGTTAGTAGGAGCCAAAGAGCAGAGAAAAAAAAATGAATCATGTGACCTGAAGAGTCAGCCGGTTGTGGAGCGAGCAGTCAGCGAGCATGCGTGCACCGAACTGGGGGTCGGATGTCCGCAGAGCCTGTTTGCGGAGCGGGAGAGTAGTAAGTGGATCTGCAGCGAGGAGTGGCGGACTGCTTGCCCGGCTGTAGCACGCCTGGGAGGATCCCCGGTAAAGCGCCATCGATCCTGATCTCTTGGGCGGGTTCGGTCGTCTCGGACGCTGGTTCCGGTGATTGGGTTAGCCTCGGTCCGGCCTTGATACACCGCCACCTTTATCCGGACAAAGGGCCTAAGCGTCTAGCAGTTCCGTGGTGCTTGGATCTATTTCAGATGAGATTAGACCGCTTTCAACCTGCCGCCTCTGAGACCGTTCGACAGGTTTTAGCCTTGGCTTGGCGAGTGATCTGTATGTTATTTCTCATGTCATGCTACCACCGCCTTTCATCTTGCTCGTGGTTCTAGTTGATGATGCGTGCCCTCGTCTCCATGGAGGACTTTGAACGGCGGGCAGCACCTTCCTTATTTCCGTAGGGAAAGGAATTAGTTTTGGTTCATTTGTTCATTTATTTCAGCTCGGTGTTCTGGTTAGACCTTACACTGAAGCATGGCGGCGAGGAACACCCTTCTCCTTTAGTTCAGAGAAGAACTGTTGTGTCCAGATTTCCCACCCACAGTGTACATGTAGTTCTTTTGCACTTGAAGGATGACCTAGCGTTCTGGCTGATCAACGGTTGACAAAATTCTAGGATAAGAAGACTACGGGGTGGGGATGATACGAGGGGACGAAATGGGAGTTTGGGCAGTTTCCAAGAGTGAGTGAGTGAGCAAATCCCTCAGTCGGGGTAAGGTTGTGATGTCCCCAACATGGACTTTCTGTGTTTTGGGAACGAAAACAGTTTCCTGAGAATTTTA
>JACVVK020000004.1:6652500-6697500 GCA_018292915.2 Batillaria attramentaria
AGACCAAATGAGGATGGACAGAAGTGGTTGAACAGGTAGTGCTTATACTGACCGGCCGTCAGCGCCGTCACAGTGAAAGTGTGGATTCGATCCCAGGTCGAGCTGTCATCTGTGATCTGGAACACACACCATTTCTTGAAGCTTGTTTTCCCCATGTATTCCAGCCAGTGAGGCAGTGGTAGAACGTTGGGCTTTCAGTGCTCTGGTCGTGAGTTCAAATCCCGGCATGGGCCAAACATTTGTGCTGGCCTTTTTCGCCGCATCTTTGATATCACCCGTAGGTGGTGGAAAAGGACGTTAAACGCCCCAACACCCACCCATCCACCCAGTGAAGCATGTTTATTTGTCAGGGTTTAAAAAAACAAACAAACCAAAAAAAACCCAACTCTATATCATCACTCCACTGTTGTTGCAGGACTCGGCTGTACAGCGACGAGCCCCCACCTTACGACCTGGTCACCAGTGACCACTATCTCAGCGGCCACCTCAACCAGGCCACCTCCGTGCCTCCCTACACCAGCACCGCACACAACGACCAGAACGACCACCCCCAAGACCAGCAGCAGGAGGAGGAGGAGGTCTTCAACGTCGGCTACTATGACGACGACGACGACGACCTGCAGCCGCCGCCTCACTACGAGGACTTTGTGAGGGAGACTGAGAGTGTGAGATACACTGAGATCCAGAGCATACGGACTACACGGCTTTAGGAATTGTAGAGTAATCTGCGCTGGTGCCATCTACTTCTGTCTTCTGTCGGACGGCCCTGTGTGGCTGTGCAGCTGTGTTTAGATGATACACGATCAGGAACTAGGCAACAGCTAGGTCGATGGGAATCATCTTCTTGTGTGTGTATTTAACTCCTAAGAGCCCGAGCACGAACACACCCTGCCCGTTGTATGATAACATTCGTTAAAAAGAACAAGCCACTGCACACCAGTCGGAGCCACTTCAAGCCACTATTACGCCAGGCGTGGGCCTTCCCGCTAAGCGCGAGACCGCTGCAGATTACGTAATAGTGGCTGTAATTGGCGTCTAGTTATCTGAAGATTTCAAGTAAAAATGCGATTTTTCCATGGGTCTTTGAGAGTTAAGAGTTATTCCTGTGGGCGGCAACTGAAAGCGTACTCGCACTGTACCTGCTTTCGACCAAGATCAAAGTACATGGGCTTTTGAGAGTTAAGAGTTCTTCCTGTGGGCGGCAAAGCGTACTCGCACTGTACCTGCTTTCGACCAACATCAAAGTGCTGTTCATGTGCGATTTTCAGTGACGCTCTCTGTCCTTACGCCGAGACACGGATTATACAGGAGAAAGAAAAAAATGTGTACGGTTGAGCAATGACGTAAATGACATTTGTAACTGTGTATTATGTGACTGGCATCTTCCAGAATTTCTCACCCATGCGGGTAGACGGAGTAACAAATCTCTGGTTTCAGACTGGTTCTCTTTACCGTTGAGTGACTGAGCGTGTTAAGTTTCACACATAATCTGATGTTTTAATTTTTTTTTTAAATTTTAAAAGTATTCATGTGTTTACCGTTATCTGGAAACCTCTTATCATCAAATCCACGGCCTCTTTTTTTCTTTTACCAAAAGAGGGGTAGAGAAGTTGGGAAATATACTTGTCGAGTTCACGTCCTAACACACACACACACACACACACACACACACACACACACACACACACACACACACACACACACACACACACACACACACACACACACGACGGAAATGGCTTCTGCAAAGTGAGCCGTTTTGTCGGTTTAGGACATAATCATATTAAATTCTGCCATCTGCGGATAAAGTACAATTCAGATTTTGTCGAACTGCAGTTTGAAATTCTTGTTAGACTTTTTTTTTATCATTATTATTTCCTCGTCTTTTGTAAAAATATCGCACCAAATCACGTCCATACACATGGTTTTTGTAAAACTGTCAACTGAACATCGTATTCTTGTAAAACTGTGTAAACCGGATATCGTATGATCAAGCAGAAATTACGAATTTTCCTCTTCAGTCATACGAAGGTTTTTCTTGGTATCACTTCAATTCATTTGACTGAGCAGCAATGACCGCCAAATTTCAGAATTTACCGACTGAATGTTAGAATTCACTTCTTTTGTATCACACCAGCCTGAATTTACAAAAAATGAGCTGCTTATTTTAGCTCTGCTAATCTTTTTTTTTAAATTTTTTTTTTTTTACCTGCAGTCTCTGATTTTTGTGTGTTTTGTGTCATGTCTCGCAGTCACATCCACAGGAAGTTAGAGTATAATTAGTCAGAGTATAACCATGACACACTGGATCAACATCAAGCGTGAATGTGGACGATTCGCTACCGCACCGAATTCCTGGTGCTGCTTGGACACTAACCTGATTTTTCATCGAATGAACAGTACGAAATGTGTGGGCCGCCAGAGCATTTGAATGTTTATTTTTATTTTAATTTTAATTTTAAACCAACCCGTTTTACGTACACATGGACTAAAAGTCCAGTCAAGGAGAGCAGATGCTGCATTTAAAACAGGTAACCATAAGATTCCGGAAATCCATGGTTGTCTTGTAGCATTCCGAATCAAAATGAACCTTTCGGTCGAACGTGTGGGTTCAGAATCCCCACGCCAGTTTGTTCATAGTGGATAGCAGGGATCAGTAGGAGACCAACATTTTAAGGCCCGTGGATTTCCTGAATCTTATGATTACCCGTTTAACAACAGAGACACGAGTCGCGTGTCACCTTTTAAAGGGATACATCCGTGAGTTCGAATCCAGTCCCAGCTGGGGCCAAATATTTGTGCTGGCATTTTTCTCGTTGCCCCGTCTTTGATATCACCCATACTTGGCGGAAAAGGACGTTAAACTCCAGAACACCCACCCACCCTTAAATGGATACACGTTTCCCTGTGTAGTCGTATACAGGCTTCGGTCATCAGCCGAGGAAGAGAACTGAGATATCAAGTGACCGTACGAATGACAACCACACACCATCATCACCCACCACTGCTGGCCCTTTCCGCGGCCATGCGTGTGCTCCACTGACCACACAATACGGTCATTATCATGATGAAACTCTTTGCACTCAGGGACAACTCTTGTTGGTGCCACCAACCTTGAGCAATAAAGAGACAACGTGCACCGCTTTGATGAACAGAACTTTTATTCGCAGTGCTGACCTCACAGGGGGAAAAAAAGTCTGACTTTCAAGAGCGGCTTTTGATAGTTTTGTCATCCAGTGTCTTTGGATTAGTCAACGTGGAGTAGTTGTCCGTAAAGCCGGCTCTTAACTGGGCACTGCGGAGCGCCACAGTGCTGTCCACAGTTGTGACACAGCTGTGATTTGGGGGGGTTTCCGCCGCTGTGGCGTCATCACAGCAACCTGGATTTCAAATAGCCACAACTGTGACTGTGGTTTCCACAACAGATTCTGATTGGCTGTACTACGTCACTTGGCGCGCAAACATGGCGGACAGTGCATCTTCTTCGGTTTGTCACCGAGCACAGCTGTGTTCAGCTTCGTAGTTAGTAGACACACCGAGCGCAACGACTGTGATGTGCACATGTGTGTTTCGTGCGCTGTGCCCAGTTAAGAGCAGGCTTTACGTTGTCTAAAGACATGTGGGGTGGATCAGTGTTCCGTTTCGTGATTTAATACTCATGCATCAAATATTCATTGTGTTTGCCTTGTTGTACGGATGTCTGCGACTGACTGGAGCGGTCGGTGAAGAAGCGACCACTAGTTCGGGAGGTTCGAGTCGCGCTTGAGACATCGCATTCTTCCCTTTTAGATTGTTATGTGGCACAGTTCTTTCGGGCTGGATTCTTCGGGAGTTCTCGCCGAGTAGCACTGCTGCACACACCCCTGACCCTCTGCTTTGAAAATGTTCTGTTCATCCCAGGAATAAAACTTAAAAAAAGCGTTTAAAAAAAAAAAAAAAACAATTCAGAAACTTGATTAGGCGAGCTGACCCCTTCGCATCACGTGAACGTAATTTTTTGGTGACCTGTGTCAGTGTGAGTGAATGCGTTTGATTCACGTGAGCGTGCGTTTTGGGTTCAGCTCGTGGCGTTTTGAGTCAGGCAATTGTGATACGTCGTATTATTATTATTAATTATTAGTATTATTATCATCATTATTATTATCTAGCGGAAGCTTGTCAGTGTTTGTGTTTTGCAGGACAGAGTCCGGTGTAAATATCCGAGATCGTGATAAACATGTTAACTATGTACTTCAATGCTTTTTCTGTAATTGTGCGGATTCCACGAGTTTGAAAGCAAAAGTAAAATAAACAAAATCACCGCCCCCAAAACACCCCCCCCCCCAAAAAAAAAAAAAAAAAAAAAATACCCCCATCTTCTTTGAAGGCAATATTTTACTTTCAGTGATGGCGTCCCAAAATTTGCTGAATCAAATAGTGACTTGGAAGTTGCACTTCATGCAAAAGACCATAGACGCGTGCTGATGGAGTTTGGCATCTAACACAATTACCGTGCGAACTTTGTGTCAATGAGTGAAGTCGCAGGTCTACGGTAGGAGCGCCGATACGCATATGACACGATTTCGAAGGTTGCAGGCATGTGCAGCACGGTAGCCACCTGCCATCAGACAACGTAGCGTCAGAGTGGCAATAGGGATTTTTTTCTGCTTGCAGCTTTCGAAGATGGCAGCGTGTGTTGGTGTCCATAAGTTGCGGATTGACTTCTGCCGGCTGGCAAACTGTTTCTGGCTAACTAAGGATGGTGCCAGCAGGATATGTACAATCGCCGGGTGATGAAGTTTCTGGTTTGCCAACTAACTGGTGGATGGACGGCAATAGTCGCCTTTCCTATCAGAAATGTCAACATATTGTGATCCGCCAAACTGCACTACAGGCTAACGTTTTTACTGAGGTTTGATAATGCTGATCAGTCTGGTGTCTTTGTGCGTCTACTGATGCGTTTTGCACACGTAATTTTGCACACGTACCTTCCAATTAACATGCATAGTCTACGTATTGCTTCGGCTTGCTGCTTGTCTTGTCAGTTGTACCTGAAACCAGAGTTTTCCATTTCAGTTTGCGCGCTGTACGATGTGTTTTGCAGTACTGTGACTGTTACCGTTATCCACAAGTGTTTTTTTGTGGCACAAGAAGTTGTCCATTCAGAAGGAGTGGTGTGTATCACTGACAGTGTGTGTGTCACAGTGGACACGGTGTGTGTGTGTGTGTGTGTGTGTGTGTGTGTGTGTGTGTGTGTGTGTGTGTGTGTGAAAACCAGTGGTTTCCGTCACTGAATCACTGCAAAATGAGCGTTTCTGGACAAGTGGGCATTCACTGATTTCATCATCTGCCGACGGACCCGGATGAGATTGGCTGGGCACTTTCAGACACTTTATTCGCACAATTCAGTTCTTATGGTGGGTCATCTTGTTTACTGAGAATGAAAAACGAAATTGGATTTACCTTCAATATTGCATGAAGTGTTTGTACAGTTCTAGGAAAAGGCTTCTTTGAACTTTTTCCGCTGTCTCAAGAGACGGACGGCATGCTTTGCGTCGACGCGGCTCTTTTCGGGAGTTCCAGAGCTTCCCAGGAGAAAAAAAATGCTGGCGTAATTTGGCTGCAGTTAATTCGGTTTGCATGCTTTGCACGTTCTTCTACACCCAGGAAACCCTGATTTATTTTATCAAAACTGGTTTGCCCCGCGGCAGACACGGGCAGAGACAGTAGGCCAGGGAAACAGCAACCCTGTTCCGGGACCGTCGTGGCTTCTCTACGCCCCTGCGACGACGTCCAAATCGGGCTAACCGAGACCGAGCCGAGCTAAGTGATACCTAAGAAGGGAAAACAAAAATAATCGGTGACAAGAAAAGTGGACAGTTACGAATAACTGCCAGTGAGGTCAGGTCCCAGTGTTATTTCACAGTGTGCGCAGAAACGGTGAAAACTGTCGCATTCACCAGCACAGTACATTTTCAGTCTGTTTCGAGATTATTTCCTGCATGAGTTGTCCCCCGTGCATACACAGACCCGCAGCAAGCATGCATTTTTCGTGGGAGCTTTGTGCTCTGCTACGAAAAATGCGTGCTTGTTGCGGCAAGGGGGACAACTCATGCAGGCAATACAGGTTGAAAGTGTACTGTGCTGGTGAATGCGACAGTTTTCATCGTTTCTGTGCACACTGTGAAATAACACGGGGACCTCAAAGTTGTTCCCAACTGTCCACTTTCCTTGTCGCCGAGTATTTTTGTTTTTTTCCTTCTTAGGTATCACTTAGCTCGGCTCGGTCTCGGTTAGCCCGATTTGGACGTCGTCGCAGGGACCTAGAGAAGCGACGGTCCCGGAACAGGGTTGGGGAAAACAGGAGAGGGATTTAGGTGGGGGAACTCGATCTGTATCGATCGAGAGGGAATCCAATTGTGTCATTGCCAATAGTGTCCCCGCGGCCCTTTTAACAAGAAAACCGACCGGCGAGGGTGGCAATCATCATCCAGCCCCGAGCAGTGGCGCGGAATAACCGAGAATTGCAGAGTTATCTCACCGTATTGCCGCTCTTCTCTCTTTCCTCATTTTCCGTGCCTTCTGATCCTGCGTGCGCACGTCTCACCGCCGATCATGGCGATTTTTAAGACACGGGCTGGCGCCGATCACACCACAAGGGCCTATCGTTATCTCCTGTCAGACCGGAGGGTTTTCTTTGCCCTTTTTATTTCCCACTTCAGACCAGTTCTTTCTGTGAGATTTCATGTCTCTCTGTGCCGTGCTTCATGAGTTTACTGCGCATGCAGCTGCGTTCAGTCTCCTGAGAACTAGAAGCCCGGCTTGGCTGCAAACCGGCCGTGGAGCGTCGGATGGCTTTGCTGTTTAGCTCGAACCGCACAGCAAGGCCATCTGACCGGCCGGCACTCCATGCCTATCAAACTTGGGGTTCTCATGTTAACGTAATCGTCATAGTATAAACGCACCACATTCGCCAAGACTGTGACCGCCGTGACATGCTGAATGGCCTTACAGTATGGTGACTACTGTCCGACGACTACTGACTCGGGCCCATCGCCCTTCAGTACAGTTGTCGTTTTATGTATTTATTTAAGTCGAATACATGTATCTGTGGTCTCAGATTAGCGTTCCTCGTTCTTGAACTCAGTGAGCACGCGGGCCATGGGCGACGACTGGTCATCGACTCCTGAATTTCCCCATTAGACGGAATACACTGATGGTCCTTCAGTTTCGGCGGTCGGTGAAACCATGCGGTTCAGTCGGCAAACTTGACGAGCAGGACGCCCCCCCCCCCCCTCCAAAAAAAAGCAAACAAAAAAAGCAAACAAAAAAACAAACAAAAAAAAAACAAAAAAACAAAAACAAATAAACAAAAAACAAAACAAAACAAAAAACAACATCGAAAAAAAAAACCCCCAAAAAACCCAACAAAAACCCCCAACAACAACAGCAACAACAATAAACCAAAACAACAACAACAACAACAACCAAACAAACTTGAAAAAACAAAACTCAAACAAACAAGCAAACACACAAAACAACAACGACAAAACCCAAAGGCTTTGTTCTGCAGGCTTGGGTCAGGAAAAGAAAACATTCTGACTTTGATTATCCCTATATTTGGATTCGCATTGTGTGAGCTCTTCTCGCGCTGTGCCTGTTTTGAGACTAGAGATATCAGGATCTCGTTGTGAGGACGGATAAAGAACTGCAGTGTGCAGGATTAGACTGAAACTGCCCAGATGCTTCTTACAAGCCAAACTCATACGTCACTGTCAGGAAAGCCGCCGGATCGACCCCATTTTATAAATGTGCACTTTTTCCTAGGGCCGAGTCATAGCCCTCACGAGACAGGGATATATTATAGGGTTTGATTCATTTCTTTCCAACCCGATTTGATGTTGCCAGCCCAGGCTTTGCTGGTCACAGTGCTATGATGTGCAGGCGGGCCAATTTTACTTCAGCCTCGGAGACCGGTACACGCCAGTGGGTTGGGTAAATGTTGGTGCTAACGATTGCCATCTTTCTCCTCGGAAACGAGCTACAGGAGCGGCCAGTGCCCCCAAATTTGGGCCCGACCGGGGTATACGAAATCTTTTCCCGCTTGGATTCTGCCCAGGCCCCATTGTACTGCCAGTCGGCGGAATCAGATACACACGGCACTGACGCAATCAACGCCAAGTTGTTGGAAACACGCACTGAGACAGAGACGACATAAGATTAATCAGGGGCAGCATACAGTACTTTGTTTTATTTGAATTTCCAAGTGGGAAGCCGAATGGTAGCGGAGCGTTGGACTTTCAACGCTTAGGTCGTGAGTTCGAATCCAGCTGGGACCACATATTTGTGCTGGCCTTTTTTCTCTTGGCCCCGTCTTTGATATCTCCCATACGTGGTGGAAATGGACGTTAAACTCCCAAACACCCATCCACCCACCCTTGAATGTCCGCTACGGGAGTAGGCTCACTGAATACGTACTGTTCTTCCCATTCCTGACAAACTTGAACAGAGACGGTGTGACAGTGCAACTGATATCGCGGTGCTCGGCTACCATTTCAATAGGTGACTCGAGCCGTGTGTGTGCGCGTGGTAAGTGTTTTGTAGCGTATACTTTTTGTTTTGTAGTCCGGGAGAACGTCACCATGATTGCAATCCTCTACGGAGCCCCCCTCATAAAATGTTGCGTCAGCTGCTGAACCCCCCTGGACGGAAGGGTACCGTGCCAAGGCGCGAAAAGAAACCATGCGCTCTGAGATCGATCGGCCTCCGGGTCTGTACGTAAGCTTGAGTCATAATCTGAAGTGGGCTGCCGGGAGAGAGTGAAACGTCTTATTAATTTGCTGGTCTAGGAGCCCACCGCAGCAGTTCTGAGGGGGTTGTCGTGTTTAGAACCGGCTGTCTCTCTTCACTGTGCTGGCGGACACAGACGGACTGAGCTGATGTGTGATTACCGGAGAGAGCAATGGGAATATGAACATTTTGTTGTGCCACGTTAGGGCCTTTGTCTTTGACGTGCAAGGAAATTCCAAACACTGATATTATTGGAAAGAACAATTTAGATCCCCCCCCCCCCCTTGAAATCACCCTCGGGGTGAACAGACGACATTTAACCGCGCGCGCGCGCACACACACACACACACACACACACACACACACACACACACACACACAACGCACGCACACACACACACACACACACACACACACACACACACACACACTGACTACGCACGCACACACTGTTTTTTAATCCGCCGCTACCCGGCTGGACACGGCTCCGGGCTCTCTCTCTCTCTCTCTCTCTCTCTCTCTCTCTCACGCGCGCGCGCACACACACACACACACACACACACACACACACACACACACACACACACACACACACACACACCTTCTGAATCCGCTACCGCCTATTAAACATTAGTTTTTTTAATATAATTATACTGAAACAGCTTTTTGTCACAGCGTCTTCTCAAACCGCTTGTGGCTATCCTTGGGGTGTGCATCAGACGGGATTTAATTTGACCGAGCGCTAGAGAGCTCAAGCCCGAAATACACCGCAGGGGTCATCCTTTGACTCCTCCTCTAGATGAAAGTTAATTACGCTGAACACCGTGGCGTGGCTATGGCGCGAACCTCGTCGTAAATCCAGTTCTTGCATCATTGCGGTTCCAGACTCGCTTTTAATACCGCCCTGTTTTAACGTCAGCAGACGTGTCCTATCTCCGTGTCTGTGGGGGGGGGGGGGGGGGTAGGCTAAAAAAAAAAAAAAAACCCCAAACACCGTGGCTTGCCGTTACACGCCAGACCCTATCTTAGATTTCCATCGTCGACCATAAACCTTTCTCAGCACAAACAACAACAATCACACACACACACACACACACACACACACACACACACACACACACACACAGAGAGAGAGAGAGAGAGAGGGGGGGGGGGAGGAACAAACAGAACGCCAAAGCCGACCTATCGTTATCAAATACTTTTTAAGCTTTAACCGGAACCGGGTCGTGAGTTCCAGTCCCGGTTGGGGCCAAATATTTGTGCTGGCCTTTTACTCCTTGCCCCGTCTTTGATATCACCCACACTGACTGTGACGTGGTGGGAAAGGACGTTACACTCCTAAACATCCATCCACCCACCCCTTAACCGGAAGCAGACTTTTTTTATTATTTATTTTTTCGCCTTATGGTAATCCTGTTTGATGGTCTGCCTGCACCATGGCGGCGCGGTCTGTGTCTAAATGGTGTCTCCGGGCAGACAGCTGATAATAACCTGATGTCTGTTGAAAATGGTGTTCCCAGTTCCTGCTGCCGCGCTCCATGCAGACAACTGATAATCTAATGTCAGTTGAAAATGGCGTTACCAACCAATTGGGTCATGGCCGGTGACTGAGGGACTGCCGCGGCGGCACGCGGAACTTGAGTCGGAGTTCACAACAACTTAACATCAGCGCCACGGGGATTTAATTCTACCCCCACCTCCTCTTCTTAAAAAAAAAAAAAAGTGCCCGGTCAATCCAATTTGGCCGAAGCGCGTAACTTGACTGATGATGGCCGGAAAAAGTGGTGGTGAAACTGGTTTTCAGTTCAAGGGCAGGACATTATTTTGGCTTCCCGGATTCGCTGTGTGTGTGTGTGTGTGTGTGTGTGTGTGCCGCGGTGTGTGTGACGGTGTTCCGGCGTACGTGCCGGCCAGTGTGTGTGTGTGTGTGTGTGTGTGTGTGTGTGTGGAGCGACTGAGAGAGAGAGAGAGAGTGAGAGACTTACACGCCATGACTGAACTGCTTCTAGTGCTTGGTGTCGAGAGGCCGTAGGATATTTTTATCGTGACAGTAAAAGCGTTGTGTTTACATGACGCGGTGTACCTTACTGATAAGAAACTGCATGACATTTCAGTGCTATAGTGATTGTGATGGTTCAGTTTGGCTGTTCTGTGTATCATTAAAGTCTATGTTGTTTGCTGGCCGCAGATACTAGTTCTCTGATATGCAAATAAATTTTGTATGTATGTAAAACCGTCAGTGTTTATCAGCTGTTCGGAAGTCCGTGTGTGCCAGTCGTTGTGGCGAGTGTGTGTGTGTGTGTGTGTGTGTGTGTGTGTGTGTGTGTGTGTGTGCAGTGTGTGTGTGTGTGTGTGTGACAGTGTGTGTATGTGTGTGTGTGTGTAAGTGTGCATTGTGTGTGTGTGTGTGTGTGTGTGCGTGTGTGCGGTCGTGTATGTGTCAGTGTCAGGTGTGTTGTTGTTGTGTGTGTGTGTGTGTGTGTGTGTGTGTGTGTGTGTGTGTGTGTGTGACAGTGTGTGTGTGTGTGTAAGTGTGCATTGTGTGTGTGTGTGTGTGTGTGTGTGTGTGTGTGTGTGTGTGTGTGCGGTCGTGTATGTGTCAGTGTCAGGTGTGTGTGTGTGTGTGTGTGTGTGTGTGTGTGTGTGTGTGTGTGTGTGTGTGACAGTGTGTGTGTGTGTGTGTAAGTGTGCATTGTGTGTGTGTGTGTGTGTGTGTGTGTGTGTGTGCGGTCGTGTATGTGTCAGTGTCAGGTGTGTGTGTGTGTGTGTGTGTGTGTGTGTGTGTGTGTGTGTGTGTGTGTGTGTGTGTGTGTGTGTGTGTGTGTGTGTGTGTGACAGTGTGTGTGTGTGTGTGTGAGTGTGCATTGTGTGTGTGTGTGTGTGTGTGTGTGTGTGCGGTCGTGTATGTGTCAGTGTCAGGTGTGTGTGTGTGTGTGTGTGTGTGTGTGTGTGTGTGTGTGTGTGTGTGTGTGTGTGTGTGTGTGTGTGTGTGTGACAGTGTGTGTGTGTGTGTGTAAGTGTGCATTGTGTGTGTGTGTGTGCGGTCGTGTATGTGTCAGTGTCAGGTGTGTGTGTGTGTGTGTGTGTGTGTGTGTGTGTGTGTGTGTGTGTGTGTGTGTGTGTGTGTGTGTGTGTGTGACAGTGTGTGTGTGTGTGTGTACGTGTGCATTGTGTGTGTGTGTGTGTGTGTGTGTGTGCGGTCGTGTATGTGTCAGTGTCAGGTGTGTGTGTGTGTGTGTGTGTGTGTGTGTGTGTGTGTGTGTGTGTGTGTGTGTGTGTGTGTGTGTGTGTGTGACAGTGTGTGTGTGTGTGTGTGTAAGTGTGCATTGTGTGTGTGTGTGTGTGTGTGCGGTCGTGTATGTGTCAGTGTCAGGTGTGTGTGTGTGTGTGTGTGTGTGTGTGTGTGTGTGTGTGTGTGTGTGTGTGTGTGCTGTCAGTGCCAGTGTGTATGTGTGTCAGTGTGTGTGTGTGTGTGTGTGTGTGTGTGTGTGTGTGTGTGGGGGGGGGGTTATGGGGGGGGGGAGACTATACCAGGACTCAGTGACATCTTCCACTAATGATCTCGGTGTGCAAGTTGATCCTGGTCATCCTCGGCCTCAGGAAGGGGTGGGGAAGGGTGGGGGGGGGGAGGGGGGAGGCAGCTTGCTGCACCGGTCACCAACAGCTCATCGCAGCCAGAGAACACTGCATAGCCTCAGGAATGCCGAACGGTCCAAGGGGAGCAACTCCTGCTTAACGCTACCACTGTCACACCTGACGCAGGTGACAGGTATGTCACACTCCGCATGCGCAGGTAAGTTGACGCGCAAAGGACGACGGGAAAGAAGGAAATGACCGCGACCAGAATGGCTTCCTAGCTGTGACTAGGACGCCTTTATTTTTTTCGTCTCTTCTACCGTTAAAACTAACTTCAAGATGAAGGAAAAGCTTTTGGACAAGCCGACTATCGACGCGTACCATTCGTACGTGCAGTCGCAGATCCGATCCGACCTCAACTCCATAGCTTTGGGACCCGGACGCTTGCCTACTCGAGCTGCCATCGGCTTGATACTTTTCGGGCTTTGCTGTTTGATTGTGGGGGTTTGTCTGGTCACTCTCCGCTACCTGCATGTGTACTTCTGGGACTGGAACCACCAGTTCGTGGGGCCGTTTTTCATCATCCTCTTCCTGATGTGCTGCTCAGGGGCCACTTACGCCTGCCTGCTCGCAGTGCGGCGGTCTAACCGATTCCGACGAGACCTCTATGTAAGTGTGTCATACCCGGAAATGTGGCCTAAATTTGGAAATGGTACTTAAAAACAAACAGATTGTACCATTCAACACTTTATCAACATTAACTTAACAGTATTGTTTGCAATACAATTTCCTTTTATTGTGTTAACTGATTTGTGATCACACAGAAGTTACTTTTTGTTTTGAAATGAAGGTTGTACAACTACGTTTCAGTGTTTCATGCCCTTACCACCTTAGTTTATTTTTTACAACTGGACTGATAAACTAACACAGTCGATACAGATGAATGTTGAAGTTTCATCAGACTGTCTGTCTGTCATGTGATGTGAGTTTTACTTTGAATGATTGTGTAGTAATTTTTGGGTGCCAAGGATGACAGCTAGTGATCGGCATTTTTGGTATTAGAAAGCCCCCCCCCCCCAAAAAAAAAAAAAGAAAAAGAAAAAAAAAAAGGTTCATAGTTTCAAATGGAAATATTAGTGTTGGACAGTGATTTCCGCTTAAAATTTCAATTAAAAAAAAAAATGTGTTGCACTTGCAGTTCCACCCATTGGGAGATTACGGCATTGCAGCTGTTCCTAGGGAGGATCTGATACATGAGCAAGAACTGAAGTAAGTATACTGTACATTATTATGCAGTCTTACGCAAGTTTACTCTAAGTAAGAACATAAACCAAAACAACTCGGGCTCATAATATGTGGCGCATAGACTTCCCATTTCACCTTCACCGTACGTCGTGGATGCATGCAGTTGCACACACACTTTCATTTAAAGTCCATAGCTCAGTCAATTTTCACGCTAGATCCATGGTACTTGAAGACTTTGTCAGTATGGTTATTTGGAAAGTATTCACTAAAACTTGCATAATTTGATGGTAAAAGGAAGAAGATAAACAACAAGAAGATTGTATAATGATCTCCATATATTTTAAACAAAGGAAACGTGCATACATGGGTGCAAACTCATCCATACATTTAAAGGAGGAAAAACGTGTAGCCCTTGCCATACATCATGGGTGCAAATTCACCGGTCCTACTAATTACCGAAAACAACCGACGACCGAAAACAACTCTTAATACGGATAGAACGCGGTTAAAACATAGAAATAACAACACACAAACATGATTAAAGGTGAAAAAAGAGGCCTTAAGAAAGCGAAGAAGAAAAAAAAGGTGACATTGCAGAAAATAACCAGTCCGGACCAGAGTCGCTTCCCTTGGGAGACACGTTCATTTCGTCCTGTTCTCTTGGAGTGAATAAGTACTTTTTTCCTTTTAACTAGTTTAAGGCCTCTTTTTTCACCTTTAATCATGTTTGTGTGTTGTTATTTTTATGTTTTAACTGCGTTCTGCCCGTATTAAGAGTTGTTTTCCGTTGTTTTCGGTAATTAGTAGGACCCCAAATTCACCCATACTTTTTAAGGATTCTCACGGTATAATCAGTTGGACATAAGTGTAAATTTTATGCAAGAAAATACACAAGAACGAAAGAAACAAATAGAAATACATGTATCAACAGACGTCCGTGTGACCAAAAGAATATCACTGCGCATATTATTGAAATGGCAGGGTGCTATGATAGCAGTCCTGGCAAAATAAGTGAAAAACACTTTACCTGACAAAAACTTATGGCTTGTATCGCTTTTCTGTATACAACTGGCCTATATGGGCCACCACATTAGTGTACGTGTAACTGTAAAGTGTAAGCAATTTCGATTAATTCAGTTCAGTTCCTTCTTTAAAATAAAATAATGGGTGAGTTAGCACTCAAGATGTTCGGTGAGAAATATTATGTTAATTGAAATAATACTTTTTTTTTCCTTCTTTGAAGGCTTGGGTGCAAACGCACCCATGATGTAGTGTGTGCAGGGTTTCCTCTGTAAAGTACGGGTGCATAAATTTGCACACATGATATATATATATTAGGCAGTGTACGGCGATGGTTAAACTAAGAGAACTGTATATATATGTTTCTCTGGAATTACTTCACATGATGTTGTTCAGGATTATTAAGTAGATAACAGCAAACTTCCACTGTTTTTACTTCAGAGCATATGATATATAGAAAAAGCACATTGAAGGGGAAAAGGTGAACGTGTGCAGGACAGCTTGAGGTTGTGTGTATGCATTTTTATGTTGTTAATTCACTTTGCAGGTTTCACTTGCAATGGTATGAGTTTTATTTCTTGCTGGTCCTGAGAAGCCAGTTGGATGCTTATTGTCTTTCATCTTGATTTTTCTAGGGATGATTTTTATTTTCTTTTTCAGGCATGATCTGAAGTCTGGCACGACCCCCCACAAGAGTGTCTTACCGCGATCTGAGGCATACTCACATGTGAGCATTTAACATGCTTTTTCATTTTCATATGTGTGTATGTGTGGACAAAAGCTGTGCATGTTCTTTTGCATTTTGATAAGCCCTTTTAAGATAAGTGTATCCCATCCCTACATTAAATCGGATAGGTCAGCCAAAGAGTAACCAATAATTGTTTCTAAAGCCACTGATTCCTCAGTAAACAGTGTAACTGTAACGTGCTTCCATATTTCCTCCTCATCAGAGTTGTTAAAATGCTTTCTGTGGTATTGACACAAAGTGACAAACAGTCTTTAAAAAAAGAAAAAAAGATTGCTTATTAGAAAACACAGAAGATGTGGGGTATATCAAAGACATGAAAATGCTTTCTGTGGTATCTCAACGTAAACAGCCTTGTGAAAAAAAAGGTTGCCAGTATTAAAAAGTAGAGAAGATGTGGGGCATATTTATGGCCATTGTGACTCCATGTCTACCTCCTCCTGAAACTGTGTTTTCAGACAAACCTTGCCAGAGACGGACGTGGTCACCACAACCAGGCCTATCGTCCTGGTCCTGGTGATCCTTACCGTCGGCCACCCCAAGATCCACGACGTGGACCCCCACATCCCGGTGACAGGCGTCGCCCACCACCTGATGACAGGAGAAGGGGCGGCCCGCCCCCTGATGGCAGGTATGAACTGAAGCACGGTGTTTCTCCGTGGAAGGTGATGACATTTTGGAGGGGGTGGGGTGGGGGTCAGGGGTAGTTGTTATTAATGTTAATATTGTTCTCAAATATTTTGATTTGTTTCCAAATGGCTTGGTAATCTCAAACAGTTAAACTATTAACTGTTACCTTCATGTACTTCTGCATACTGCCTGAAGTATGGCCCCTGGATGCCAGCCGGCTTTTTAGTGTTGGTGTGCTTTTGCAGTAGGAATGCCTGTTCACTATGCAGTGGTGCTGTGTACAGATTATTCATCCTTTATGGTGTGTATTGTATAAATGGCTGTCTGTCTACTTGTGGGTGTTACATGTGTGCTGGTATGAGTGGGAGTGTTTTGTTGGCAGTAAAAGCTAAAACCGTGCATCTGCATGTGATTGTGTGTGCTTCTTAGAGCATAACAGCAATGCAGAGAGAAAGAAAGAGAGAAAAAAAAACCCTACGGAAAAAACACCTTATCCTCCTTGTCCATTTGCTTGGTACCTTTCTGTGACATTGTATTATACATTTACTGTAAGTAAGTAAATGTTGTTTTGGTGTTTCAGGCGAGGCCCACCAGATGATCGGCGGAGATATCCAGACGACAGACGTGGCCCACCTGATGGTCGCAGAGGTCCGCCACCTGAGGGACGAAGAGGACCTCCACCAGAGGGCGAGTACCGTCGTGGGCCACCACCATCTGACGGACGACGGGGACCACCACCTGATGGCTACCGCGGCCCGCCAAGAGGACCGCCACCAGAGGGCTACAGGGGCACACCACCAGAACGCAGGGGACCTCCGCCACACTACAATGGGGATGACCGAAGGGGACCTCCTCCTGATGACCGAAGGGGACCTCCTCCTGATGACCGAAGGGGACCTCCTCCTGATGACCGTCGGCCAAGAGGTGTACCTCACTTCAGGGAGAGGTCACCAGATGATGAGTAAGTTTTGGGTAGATAATTGTATTGTCTGGATTGTACGTTTAGTATTTACTTGTTTGTTTGTTTGTTTTTCAAGATGATAAGTTGATTTAAATTATGTCAAGCATTTCATGCGCAAGCAACTGTACAGGTAGCCAGAAAGGGACTGTTTTTTTGTGTGTACATGTACTATCTGTAAACTATCTCCATCAGCTTCAGTTTTTAAAGTCACTTTCAAAGCACTAAAAAACAAGGAAGAAAAAAGATGGATGCTTAAGTGGTTCACAAACATTCCAAATAACTTTGGGCAAGATCTGACACTTTTGAATGGTTTGTTCCAGCATGGGCAAGGTCAAGCTGGATATTGACAAGGAGTCGGAGTCTGTGTTGTAAGGAGTCATCCCCCTGTCACCATTCATCGCTGACAGCTTTGGCTGCTCACTGCCTTGCATATTTGTTCTTAGTCAGAGCATGCAAGGTCATGGTAATCTTTGACTACAGTATGCTGCATGACTTGAATAGTGGTGGAGATTCTTATGTACAGAAGGATTATTATAGTTAGTGAATAATGGATCAGATTTGTCCCTGTATATATATTCTTAAACACAAGAACTATAGATTGCATTTTCTACCATGATTGCTGGTAACCCGAAAACAAAAAATTGAAAGCACTCTTCAAGTGTGTTTGCGTATATACCATGCTGCTACAGTTACCGGTATAAACATACAGGCCAAATAAAAACTCTTCTCTGGAATATCAAAGGGTTCCTATCATTCCTCCATTGTTTTGTAGGTAGTCTACTTTTCTTGTTTCTTGACAGTTTCTGTGGTTCTATTACCTTGTCTTAAAACAGTCAGTGACTTGACTGGAAGAAAGAAAACATTCCATGAATATGACCTACATGTATTAAGAGGCCTCATTTTGTCTAGCATGTACTGTGTATAAACTTACTTTAAAGGTTGTAGATGTATCGAAGGATCGATTATGCTTTCAGACTTGTGTATGTCTGTGACAGGCTTGCATTTGAATGATTGGCATTGTAAATAATCATTTACTTTAAATGTACAACAGTGTTGTCTTTCTGTGTTCACTCTGAAATGTGTAAATTTCTAGGATTGTATGTGCCTTGAAACTGTGCAAGCAAGGCTGTTTAAACATCAGAGCTGCTGGTTCATACACTAGTTTTAATTTCAAGGTTTCATGGTTTTCAAAATTTTGGGCTTTTCATAGGTTCAGAAAGTTTCATCGGAGATATATACTTTAAAAGAGATCACCATATATATCGAAGAGCTTTTCGTTGGTGTGTGAATGACAATGTACAAAGCATGTACCCATAATTGTATCATTCATGTTTACTTTGCGTTACTGTAAATGTAAGCACAGCTGCTAGCGCAAAGGTCTTTTTTGTAACCTTGAAAATTAATGATCTTTTGACACTGTAAATATTTTTATACTGAAATAATAAACAAAAACCTTGATTGAAATGGATTTTGTATTTATTGTAAGAAAGTTAGAGCTGCAACAACGCAAGGAGCTATACATTACAAAGTATGGAGAAATAAAACAAAATTAGTCTATTTGCCTACACCACCTGGGTCAGCTGAATCCAGATTGAACAAAATAAAAATTTTCATGTAAGCTGCCAAAAATTGTCAGTAAAATTTTAGTGTGTGATATTAATGTCTGAATTTACAAGAAAACAGTAACTTCACGGTAACACTTGCTGGTAACAAGTGAAGAAGCTCCCCCAACTGTAAGCTCTTGATTCACATTTAAAAATTGAAATTAATCTTACACTTTCTGAGGAGTCAACTGAAAGATGAGTTGACCACTAGCTCTTATATTAACAGTAATTGTAGTCTTGTTCCAAAGACATCCTTCGGGCTTACGTACAACGTGAGACAAATTCTGGATCCCTACCAGTCACTTTTTGCTGAAATTATACAAATGACTGTAACGATGCTCCATAGTCACACTAAGAAGCATGGCAATGTAACTAGTTAAGTAAAGTTAGCTTAATAGTTCCAAAGATTTTTCACCCCCACACCCCTCAAACTTGTGTAAACAGCAAACAGCAAAGTGAACATTACAAGACATGCCAACACCAAAGCAAATTACTCAATTAGCACAGCCCTTCTTTGTGGGCAAAACATACTGCAGCACAGCAAAGATGACATGTCCATGGGCACTGAAGTTTGGTCAGTAACGATAACACGCATCGAGTTGCCTCAGACAGTTTACGTATTCAGTTTGAAGCTGACTCAAAATTGTCAGTGACCACCCAAAAATGATTCCATCTCTGTGCGAACAACATGGCTTTGCTCCTGAAGCTCTTTTGCCTTGGAATCCAGGATCTTGTTCTGCAATGATAGTCAGAGGGCAAAAAGTACGCATTAAAAGTTCCCTTCATGTGAGCACTTTCATGTACTTTTTTTTTCAATTCATCTGGGATTACATATAAGTTGATAACACAGATGTGTACCTATTGAACTAGTCATTCCTGAGCCATGAAGCAGATTTCAAGGAAACAGGTCACTGAAATCAAAAAGCACACCACTACCAGCATACAATCACAGCAGAAGCAAAATTTGTAGCTGTGGATAACTTAAAAAGGTGCATTTCCTGTATATTTTCTAATTGTGGGGCATATGAAGGGTAGGGTACAGTGTATGTTCTTTCAGTTCAAACTCGGATTGCTAGTGGAGTACATTGTGTGTGTGTGTGTGTGTGTGTGTGTGCTTTTTAAAAAAAAAAACAAAAAAAAAACCTACTAATAGCCAGCTATCTTCATGTCCAGGTCAGCTGATACAGAAACATGAGGGTCAATCTAAGGATGGAATAACTAGTTATGTGTGAGGAGCCATCCAGTGTTTTCTTCTCACCATTCTGCACACTTGTCGTTTAATTTCAAACTTCATTAGCTCCTGCACTGTTAGCTGTTCAACAGGGACACCCATCTTCAGGAAGGCACAGTTTGGAGAGTGCTTCTTGTGTTCTGCCCTGCAGCATATATATACATGTGGGCAAAAAAGCATACTGAAGCCAATGAAGTCAGGTAGTAATGCTAACAAATACCATAACACTAAAAATAATACTAAGGCTGTAGCACTGGTAAGTCAAGTCACACCATGTCCACACCAGTTCATATTTATTTTAAAAAGTCTCCACAGTTGTGGATGGGTCACATGGGCTGGGGAGGTTGATTGTAACAGACTAACAGTACATGTATACATGTAACACTTATGGGTGATTAAAAAATCACACTGCTCATGTTTTTTCATCGAAATGTACAGTAGTAAGAATAACACTCATATCTATGACAATCACATAATTATCACACAAATATTTGGCAAGAGAAATACTAAGCTGACAGGACACTGAAACACAAATTATTTATCTAAAAATAATACAAATGAGTAAAATGGGTGATTAAAGATCACACTACTGATGACTTTTCAGTGTTTGCAATGAAAGTAATACATGCACAGTGTCGAGAACACTGCTCAAATTAAAACGGAGAACAGCAAAAGAATCCAATGAGTCACATGTGTGCATGCATTATTTAATGGATCTGCATTTTCTTTACACTGAAACGAAACGTTTCATGGAAAATTTCCACTTTTTACGCATTTTATGCTGGAATACTGATAGAACACTTTACGTATGCTACTCACCATGGATCATCATCCGGCTCCCACCCATCAAGTTCTTTGTAGCAAGCAAAGCAACGTGTGGCATCTGGAGATTGGTCGCTGGGTATGTGGTAGAACCCTGCATCTGCCAACTTTAAATTAAAAAAAAAAAAAAAAGATCCTGTTGGTGTTACTACTACTAGTGAGTGATTTATGCATAATTTATAATAAATTATCAGGTCACTTACATACACTACAGACCCCCAGTCTGCATTAAGTCAGCACTGGCCTTTTGTGCTGGCTTATAACCGAACACATCAATTTCATCAATAACGGTTTCTATTATGGGTAATCGTGAAGAATAGTATACGAAATTCTGGGAGCTATTTGCACGCACATTAGATGTGTGTCTCTGCTCTGTGTCACTGTCAGTGTACACAATGAATCAACGGCGAAGCATTTTCATTCATTCACAGGCCCTTTCCTATTCGTGTGTCGCCTGCTTACCGGAGAAATGACACTCGGATCAGAAATCAAAATGGCGGGGAGATGACTGCTCGGCTGCGGTCGGCAGTCATTTCAGGATATTTTGTGCATGTTTGTGGGGAAGGAGAGGTCAAAGTGAACAGGTGAGGCTGTCTAACATCTCTTTGCATCGAGCAGAACCAAAAGCACCCGAAAAAGTGCGTGCAAATAGCTCCCAGAATTTCGTATACTATTCTTCACGATTACCCTAAAAAGTATTATGTTTTATTCTGAGCAACAATTGTAACTGAGTAAATAATTTTACATGTGATACATTCCGATGTTCCTGGATCAATCCAGAACCGTTTGCAGCAGTGTTTGGAAAGTGGGGATTAAAGTAATAGGGCACGCACTGTCTTTGGAGCACCTAGTATGTGCAAGAGTACGCTGATCAGGACAGAAACACCTCAATCCACATTGAGCAGTTACCAACCACATCCCAATATTGTTTACAATACGAACACGGTTTACTACAGATCCGTCGATGTGCCCAGTGCTTCTACAGCGACTCACCTTCTCGGCGCAACATCTGCCATCTTCAAAAGGCCAGTTCTTAAATGATTTCAATCTCTGGTCTTTAAAATGCATGAAGTAGTCGGTGGTATCGTTAAGATCAGCCATCATTTAGCCCTCTCTGGTGAGAACTTCAAAAGAAGCGCCTTGCCGGAAGTTTAACGTCGTTTTTTCAAACAGAGTTAGCTCCCTGAGGACTTCCCCGGGGATCCACGGTAGCGCTGTTGGTATGCACACACGGCCTGATTGAGCACCTGCTGGAATGTTGACAGCAGTGGCCGACGTACTTTACATCCTACTGCCCGAGTGACAGCAGTGTTCACTTTCGTCACTGTGTCATTTTTTTATGTGTGTGTGTGTGTATGGTGACAACTTGCCTAATTTAAAATTCCGGCTTAATGCATGAATAATGCAAAGGGTGCCATCGTTGCTAAACCTATAAGAGGCAAGAGCATGGGCAAAAAGATGTAGGCCGTAGCCACACAATACGTCTAGCATCAGTCACTGGTAAAGTGAGTTTTTAGGGCTTAAAGCCGCGCAATCAGTCACTGGTAAATGATTTTGGTTGTCGTTTGTTCCATGTACACCCCCCCCCCCCCCACACACCCTTTCTCTTCATAGACGGGGGTATGGAGAGCAGGTAAAATTAACCACAAATACGCTTACGTCTTACAAAACATTTATTTCCACTGTAGCTTGAATATACAAAACTCGCATACATCATCATCAACAAGTACGTGCACATTTGTCTTCTTATAAACTGAATTGCAGTTTTGGAAAGGACTGCCCACGTTTGAGTAAGCTACTGAAATTTTTTTTGTGCAAAGACAGAATGAGAATACTATCCAAGACAGCTTATTAGAAAACCAGAGATTCTGACATTACAGAATATTGCATTGACTGTGCTGAACACGTGACCATCCTGTCTGGAAGCAATTAAAGCAGCTAATTGTAACTGGCATTTTGTATCATAACCTATAGCAAAATTAAATGAGCAATAACATCAAATCGTAAACTTTTAAAGTTTGGTCACTTTGTTTTGCACAGAAAGTGTCATAACAAAGATCAATAACTGAAAAAACCTAAACACAATGTTTCCCATTATTATAAATGTACATCTTTGGCATGCATATACACAGGCACTCAAACTTTTTTTGATTACACATAATGATCTATGTACTACAGTTTTCTTTTATACAATTTTTTTTTTTTTTAGCATTACACATACTCTCATGAACTGGAGTTCACCAGCACAAAAGGCCACTTCCTTCTGATCATCATCTCACCGTTAACATCATGCAACTCATGGTCAAGACAAATAATTACCCCCCCCCCAAAAAAAAACAACAACAACAACAACAACAAAAAAACCCCCAAAACCCAACAACAAAAACCCAACAAAAAAACAAAACAAAACACAAACAAGACAAACAACAACCCAAACCCAACCAACAAACAAAAAAAAATCACAAAAACAATCAACCACCCCAAAACAACAACAAAGCCACAGCAATAACGAAACCCTGGACAGATTACAAAGATAGAGAATGACACATAGACACTCATTTTGGCTGGCAGACATTAAACAACTGCAGATCTACATTACCGATTGTTGAGAAACAGCTCTACGCCAGTGAGAAGATAAGACTACCTGAGAATATGACATGGCATACATCTACGCAGATTGTTTATGTGAAATATATACATCAGATATTATCAAGTTACATCTATTCTCTTCACATAAAACCATAAAATGTGTGAAGGATACTTAGCCAATAAGATCAAAGAAAAATACTGAAAAACATTCACAGATGAATGGGCTGTTTTCTTCACTAAAGCTTTACCGGTACTTGTTCACAAAAGCTTTTCCGGTACTTATAATAACTTGTACTTCAGTAAGAAACAATATCATCAAACCTAAATCATGATATGAAATCATGAGAAAATGAACAAAATCATATTAATATTAATAACAAAACAACAACCCAGTACTCCTGTTGAGTACGGACTTTAATTTCTGTGAAGCCAGAAGAGCACAGCATTAGTGAACAGAGCAGTCCCAAACTGGCCCTAGGAACCTGCGAATCCTGTGGCTGGATTGAACGTGTGTAGAGCCTGTTTCCCTCAATTTTGCCTGAAGACACTAGACATAGTGTACCCGAGTGAGCTTCGACGTGAAACAGCAAGGGTTTTTGTGGATACCAAGGTTAGTCTGTGTGAAAGTGATAAAGAACACAACGCAAGACTGACACTGACATCATTTCACATGCAAAAACTAATGGCTTTCACAGCTAACCCTTGGCAATCTCCAGCCTACGGACCGAAACAAGAAACGGACATCACACTAGAGGGCCCGATTACAGTACATAAGGTGGAGCAGTTTCAAGTGGAGCGAGGACGCCCCAGCTGGTGGCACGGGAATTCTACACAGCTCGGTTCAGACTTCCCAAATTTAAAGAATCATCACATCCCCGCATAACTGGCAGAGCAATCACCGCAGCAGCGATGATCATGAGTACAGACGATACAGCCTCCAAGATGAAGCTCCAACCAAACCCTATGTGTTCCTTGATGTTCTCCGCAAGGGGAGCTAATGCAGGGTCAGCTGTTCCCATCATGGACACCTGGTCGTCCATCATGGCCATGAAGTTCTCCCCATAGAGCACCACAGCCACCACCAGCATCAGCCCTGAGGAAAATGATAAAAGAAAAAAAAAGGTAAGAAAAATAAAATAAAAACCAAATGTTTTAGTACAGTCGAACCTGCCAAGGCGGTCACCGACATAAGCCATGCCACTGTCTAACCCAGTCACCCCAGACGATCCCCTGTCACGCTAGCTGTTGACATGCCACCCTGGATAACCCGGTCACTCTGTCTAAGGCGGTCAGTTTGGCCCAGTCCCTTGGGTGACCGCCTTACACAGGTTTGACTGTATTTCAACAGACACTAACAAGCAGAGAGTACATATGAAAACCTGTGGTGCTAAATTAAAATACAGTGCACCAGAATGATACTTGCCACTTTCTGAGAAACATTTCTACCACTGTGGGCTGAGATTCCTGACCATAATCTGATGCATAAAACCCAACTGTACTTCTGTCCTAACCATCCAACCCAGATTTTAAAAAAAATGTATGACATTCCAATACCAAAAAGTGCTCCTCACAGTAGTGACTAGTCTAAGAAACAAGGGGGAAATCAAGGAATATTTATTGCACATGAATGCCAAGCAACTGATGCTTGTGACAGATCTGATTCAGGCACAACTTTCTGTGCCCCCAAAAAGAGGAAAACAGTGGGGGATGGAGGAGGAAGGGGGGCGACTGTCCCGCATGTGCAACAAAAAAATGGTGAAAATTGGCCTATGGACAGAAAAAAAACACCCCCCCCCACCCCCAAAAAAACCCACACACACTCATGTCTGAATGATGAGTGATACTGATTAACTGTCAACCTTATCCCACTTTTTTTGTTTTTGTTTTTGCCTTGAAGGTGGAACGGCGGAAAAACAAAAACAAAAACAGTGGAAATGGGCCGAATAGCTGAAAAAAACTCATGCCTGCTGATTGTGGCCTGAAGTGATGCTGCCATATGTGTGTTCTACAACACGCACACACACACACACACACAGTGACCATGAAGTTAAATACGTACCTGCTGCCACACATAAGCCACCTATGAAGTAGGGCAGGAGGCGTGCACGGTCACCCTTGCCTTGACCCAGTATGTCATACACAATCAGGACAACAGCAACAGCAGAGATCAGCATTGTTAGGATGCCCAGTGCCTGCACCCCCTTCATCCAATCTAAACAGATTAAAAAGAAGGAAGATACGATTACATGGTCACCAAAAGAAAATATGTCACACTCACAGTGACTAATTGTTGCCAGCTGAAATTTATGGAAGTTCATGACCAAGGAGGTTAGTGAAACATGATGTGCA
This sequence comes from Batillaria attramentaria, assembly GCA_018292915.2. NCBI lineage: Eukaryota > Metazoa > Mollusca > Gastropoda > Batillariidae > Batillaria > Batillaria attramentaria. The sequence continues at coordinate 6,678,042 of JACVVK020000004.1, forward strand.
TCAAGTGATACAATTAAACACAGATCAGCCTTCCCTGCCCAGCCCTCCCAACCAAAAAAAACCAAAACAAAACAAAAACACCAACAAACACCAACAAACAAACAAAACAAAGAAACAAACAAAAAACAATAATAGAAACAAAGCAAAACAACAAACAAAAAACAACCCCTCACCAAAAAACAACAAAACAAACAAAATACCAACTAAAACACAAAACAAACCCAAACACCCAATATCAAAACACACTAAAAACTCCAAAAACAAAACAACAAACCGAACATCACTGACCCCCCCCCCCCCCCCCCCCCCCAACAAACCAAAAGCAAACCAACCCCCCCCCCCCCCCCCCCCCTCGTCAAACCCACACAACCCCTCTCCCCTAAAACAACTACCAAGCAACAACAAACAACAACCAACACAAAAAACCCCCACAAAATACATTAAAGAACAACAGAGACTGAATTCCAGCAGCATCAAAAACAAAAAAACACCCTTTCTTGTGTAACTTTGTCATCAGTGAACAAATACACACACACAGGTTACAAATGATCACTTCTCTCAGTTTTTGGCTCACTTGTGTAACAAAGTGAGTCTATGTAATAACCCTCCGTCGTCTGTCTGTGTGTGTGTGTGTCTGTGTGTGTGTCTGTGTGTCCGCAGTAAACCTTAACATTGGCCTTTTCTCAGAATCTACAAACAGCAGAGACACCAAAATTAATCTAAAATTAAAACAGCCATAAGACCTTTCAAAATATACCATAATTATTGACCTTGACCCAAGGTCAAGGTCACTAAAGCTGTCTGTTTGGAAAGTTTACATTGGCATTTTCTCAGAATCCAGAAAAGCCAGATACATCAAACTTTGCATGATGATGGACATTGACAATACCTTTACCGGCCTGTCTATATTTAGTGACTTTGAGTCAAGGTCAAGGCCATGCAAGTTGTTTTGCGGAAAGCCTGATGAAACCGTAACATTGGCATTTTCTCAGAAACAATGAACAGCAGATGCACCAAACTTGACACGCTGGTAGTCAGCCGTAAAACCTTTCAAAAACTACCATAGTGATTGACCTTGACCCAAGGTCAAGGTCACTAAAGCTGTCTGTTTGGAAATTTTACATTGGCATTTTCTCAGAGTCTAAAAAAGCCAGAGACATCAAACTCTGCATGGTGGTGGACATTGACAACACCTTTACTGACATACCTGTATTCAGTGACTTTGAATCAAGGTCAAGGCCACACAAGCAGTTTTGCGGAAAACCTTTGAAAACCTTAACATTTGCAGTCTCTCAGAAACAATAAACAGCAGTAGCACCAAACCTGGCTTGCTGATAAACAGTAGTAAGACCTTTCAAGAAATACCATTTTGAATAACCTTGACTAAAGGTCAAGGTCATCAATAGCTGTCGCATTGGAAATTAAAATTGCCATTTTCTCAGAATGTAGGGGAACCAGAGGCATCAAACTTTGCATGATGATAGACATTGACAAAACATGTACTGGCATGCTTGTATTCAATTTCCTTGAGTCAAGGTCAAGGCCATTCAACATGTTTTGCGGAGACTTTAACGTTAGCATTTTCTTGGAAACAACAAACAGCAGGTGCACCAAACAAGGCACAATGATAGACAGCAATGAGACCTAAGCACACATACCCCTTCAAATGACCTTGGCTCAAGGTCAAGGTCATTACAGCTGTCTGTTGTGAAATTTTACATTACCACTTGTACAGAAACTACAAAAACTAGAGCTGTCAAACTTGGCATAATGATAATTACTGATAAGCTCTTCACTTACAGATCTCATTTGAATGACCTTGACCTAAGGTCAAGGTCATAGAAGCTGTCCTGGGAAAACTGTTATTTCGCCATTTGCCGTTTTCTTAGGAACTATGAACACAAGAGACACCCTACTTCAGGATAGCTAGTGATAGGAGCTCTACAAACATACACTTTTGAATGACCTTGACCCATCTCACAAGTGAGCCAAGGAAGCTTTGCTCCTCTAGTTGTTTTGTTTTGTTTTTCCCCCTTACCTGGTGTATCATCGGCTTTGATAGCTTCGCATTTGGTCTGCCCCATGGATGCCAAGCAGTACTTCCACAACCCCAAACGGATCTCCATCCCTTCGATCTGCACACCCACCCCTCCTGTGGACATGCCATTCGCCTGCAGCACGCCCTCCATTCCTCTCGAATCTAGGGTGGCGGACACCCAGCTGTTGGTCGCGTAGCCGATCACATGAAGCAACACAGCCACGATGAAAACGCCACCACCAACGAGCCGCAAAATAGCCACCATTTTCGTTCTCCTGTCCAATTCCTTAGCTAACAGAGTGAGGTGACCTGAGCAGTCCACTGGATCAGCCAGACAGATCAACGATATTTCAGATTTTCTTGACGCAAAGGCAACGTCTTCGGCGAGATTGTTAACTTCAACTACAAAGAATACTGTCAATTTTTGCTCAGCGGTTGTTTTGTGGTTCTACCACAGGCAGCGAGTGCGCACCGAGAAATGCTCGTGAGAACAGAGAAATGGCGCGGAAATATCAAGTCTGCGAGGATGGGAAGTGGTCAAGAGAGCTACTAGGTGTGGTGAGCCGAGCTCTACCGGAGTCGCTGTAGTCGGTCGGGGCCGCGTCCTTCCTCTTGCTCTGTCGGGTTGCGAGTGGGTGTGTGCGCGTGTCGTAGTCCGGGCCAGTGGGGTGTTAGGTAACTGCTCCGCTCTGTGTCCAGTGGCTGTGTGGGTGACGTCATTTGTTTGGCGTGCGGCGGCCGTCTCCATGGTGTATTTGATTACGTAATTTTTCTGCGGTCTCCTTCCGTGATAGCTGAGGCGCGTTCAGTTAGCTTAGCGGCTACGTAGCAAAGCGAGGAAAGCTAGCGCTTGCGTTCAGTTGCGCGTAGCGTGTGGCTAGCCCCTAGCGTAGGAAAAGTAGAACCCCGCAGAGGTGCTAGCTTCGGCTAGCTTCTCATTTCAAGATGGTGTCCGTTCGTGTGTGTGGCTTCAATTTTTTTCAACTGTTTGATTTTTAAAGATCGATGGGGACCGCATCATAAATGATATGACCGTTGTGTATCAGGCTTGATCTGTACCAACTTATTATCCAGTTTAATTTGCCGAATCCTGTTAGGGACGTTCATAAATCATTTCTAAGCCAGCGTTTCCTTTGTTCGCGTTCAGCGTTCACGCTCAGCGTTGGTTGTTGCTTAACTGACGAAGTCTTTCATATGCGCGTCAGTCTAGGTTTCTGTCTTTGGCCTGCTTCTCTTCACTCAACATGCAAAACAACTCAGTTGTCTGTGACTTGCATCATGCTTACGATCGCCCCCTCAACAGCATTATAGCAAAGTTCTTGTTTAAGAAGTTCCTTCACAACGCCAACGCTCACGCTTTCCGCCATTTTGAAAATGCTCGCACCGCTAGCGCCGTTCAGTTGACTCAGTGCTAGCTTTCTTCCTTTTGCGATCGCTACGTCGACCTAGATATCTACCTCAACTGAACGCACCTCCGGGCTGAGCGTAGTCAGTCGGTAATGCCTTAGAAGGTAAAAAAAAAAACAAAAAAAAACTCGGTGACAAGGAAAGTGGACAGTTGCGAACAACTTTGAGGCCCACGTGTTATTTCACACTGTGCACAGAAGCGGTGGAAACTGTCGCATTCACCATCACACTACATTTTCAGCCGGTTTAGAGATTATTACCTGCATGAGCAGTCCCCCGTGGATACACAGACCGCCGCAGCATTTTTCGTGGCAGTTTTGTGCTCTGCCACGAAAAATGCGTGCTTGCTGCGGCAAGGGAGACAACTCATGCAGGCAATACTTTCTACACAGGCTGAAAATGTGCTGTGCTGGTGAATGCGACAGGTTTCACCGCTTCTGTGCACACTGTGAAATAACACTGGGACCTCAAAGTCACTTGTGTGCAACTGTCCAGTTTCCTTGTCACCGAGTATTTTTGTTTTTTCCTTCTTAGGTATCACTTAGCTCGGCTCGGTCTCGGTTAGCCCAACTTGGCCGTCGTCGTAGGGGCTTGGAGAAGCGACGGACCCGGAACAGGGTTGCACAGAGGTGCGTTCAGTTGAGGTAGATATCTTGGTCGACGTAGCGATCGCAAAAGGAAGAAAGCTAGCAGTCAACTGAACGGCGCTAGCGGTGCGAGCATTTTCAAAATGGCGGAAAGCGTGAGCGTTGGCGTTGTGAAGGAACTTCTTAAACAAGAACTTTGCTATAATGCTGTTGAGGGGGCGATCGTAAGCATGATGCAAGCCACAGACAAGTTGTTTTGCATGTGAAGAGAAGCAGACCAAAGACAGAAACCCAGCCGTGACGCGCATATGAAAGACTTCGTCAGTTTAGCAACAACCAGCGCTGAGCGTGAACGCAGAACGCGAACAAAGGAAACGCTGGCTTAGAAATGATTTCTGAACGTCCCTAATAGGATTCAGCAAATTAAACTGGATAATAAGTTGGTACAGATCAAGCCTGATACACAACGGTCATATCATTTATGATGCGGTCCCCATCGATCTTTAAAAATCAAACAGTTGGAAAAAACTGAAGCCACACACACGAACGGACGCCATCTTGAAATGAGAAGCTAGCCGAAGCTAGCACCTCTGCGGGGTCCTACTTTTCCTACGCTAGGGGCTAGCCACGCTACGCGCAACTGAACGCAAGCGCTAGCTTTCCTCGCTTTGCTACGTAGCCGCTAAGCTAACTGAACGCGCCTCAGGCCTAGGCTCAGCGCGGCCTCGACGCCAGCAAGACCTTACGTAATCCGACCCGTATGGCGTAATGGAAAGCGTGACGACAACGCGCCTCTGCAGAGGTGCTAGCTTCGGCTAGCTTCTCATTTCAAGATGGCGTCCGTTCGTGGGGGTCGGCCCGCTATTGCGCGGGTCCGTTAGTGCGCGGGGCCGCTAGTGCGCGGGTCCGGGTCCGCTATTGCGCGGGGCCGCTATTGCGCGGCCATATCATCTATAAGAAGCAATACTTGCCAAGGTGACGGGGCCTACCGTGCACCCCCCCCCCCCACCCCGGGAATGTACTACGATGGTGCCAGATGTCTTCCTAGGATGTCCTGATTGTATTTCAAAAATGTTCCCAAGAATCCATAGGGATGCACCAGAGTTACAGCCCTTAACTTAAAGGCGCGCTTTCACGCTTCGACGACTTACGTGATATTCACAAACAGCTGGTCTAAATCATAAACAGATTCTTGTACTACTTAAATCAATTATTATGCCACTTGCCAATGGTTTATTATCATTTAAACAAACAGAAATGAAGTATATATCAAAATGCTTATTATATACGGTGATGGTCAATGTACGCGTAGTCTTATGGACGACTTGCCGGTATTGGTAAAAATCTGACAAATGAGTGTTTTCATTGGTTGTACTTCTTTATAATAAAATACATCATAAACTCTTTATTAAATGGCCAAAGTAACATTTATACATGTATATAAATTTGAAATTTGTTTTGTATCACTTTGGTGCTCGTGAGTCACAGCACATGATCTGAGATATTTTCCTCGAGCTACAAAAGTATATGACATACATTATGACAGATGAAAATAAGAGCAATGTTTTGATCTTCGAAAATGTCAGGTTCATATCACATGAAAAATCTGCAGGAGTCCGTAAATGTGACATGTCAAACACAGTGTGTGTAGTGCCTAATCACGAGCCAGAATATAGCATGTCTGAATTTGTCAACATACATTCATCAAGTGAATCACCCAGCCCATCCTACACAAATATGAGTGATTTAATGCTTTAAAACTTCCACATTAGAAAAGCATGATCACAGGGCTTTCCTGTGCCACCCCCCCCCCCCCACCCATCAACCCATTGATCCAACACACACACACACACACACGTCCCTATATATACGAGAAATTTCCATTTGAAAAAATGGGTTTCACAAAAACAGTGGGTTCCTTGGAAAATCGTCAATATTTTCCATATAATTATACTACTTCACATTTGCTTTGCATCACTACAAAGACAAAGACTGTTGAATAGACAATCTGCTTTTATTTCATTAAGGTAATTACATTGCAATCCTCGCGCATAAGGCAACAAAACAGAACAATCATAACCGAACATTTCATTCAGAAAACAGTTGAAAAGACAGAAGTCTGTTACACTGTCTTGAGAGACTAGTTCAATGAGTTCAAACTAGTCACCGCGCAATAGCGGCCCCGCGCACTAACGGCCCCGCGCACTAACGGACCCGCGCACTAGCGGCCCAGCCCCCCGTTCGTGCGTGTGGCTTCAATTTTTTTCAACTGTTTGATTTTTAAAGATCGATGGGGACCGCACCATAAATGATATGACCGTTGTGTATCAGGCTTGATCTGTACCAACTTATTATCCAGTTTAATTTGCTGAATCCTGTTAGGGACGTTCATAAATCATTTCTAAGCCAGCGTTTCCTTTGTTCGCGTTCAGCGTTCACGCTCAGCGTTGGTTGTTGCTTAACTGACGAAGTCTTTCATATGCGCGTCAGTCTAGGTTTCTGTCTTTGGCCTGCTTCTCTTCACTCAACATGCAAAACGACTTGTCTGTGACTTGCATCATGCTTACGATCGCCCCCTCAACAGCATTATAGCAAAGTTCTTGTTTAAGAAGCTCCTTCACAACGCCAACGCTCACGCTTTCCGCCATTTTGAAAATGCTCGCACCGCTAGCGCCGTTCTCAGGCGCGTTCAGTTGAGCTAGATATCTAGGTCGACGTAGCGATCGCAAAAGGGAGAAAGCTAGCAGTCAACTGAACGGAAGGCACAGTTTGGAGAGTGCTTCTTGTGTTCTGCCCTGCAGCATATATATATATATGTGGGCAAAAAAGCATACTGAAGCCAATGAAGTCAGGTAGTAATGCTAACAAATACCATAACACTAAAAATAATACTAAGGCTGTAGCACTGGTAAGTCAAGTCACACCATGTCCACACCAGTTCATATTTATTTTAAAAAGTCTCCACAGTTGTGGATGGGTCACATGGGCTGGGGAGGTTGATTGTAACAGACTAACAGTACATGTATGTAACACTTATATATGGTCAAGAGTACAGAGGTGAGTCGAGTGCTCAAAATGGCTACCCATTCACATGAATGATGCTACAAATTTGTTTAAAAAGCATGCACAGTTGTCTACTTTGGCTCACTTGTTCAGTATAAATCAGAGTTTCAAACAGTGAGAGTTGGATGTGGTACATTTACTTCTTGCGTTTAAAACTCTGGGTTTTTGGCGAAAAATCGGTGATTGCAGTGGAAGAAAAACGTGACAGAAAGTACTTGCGATCGCTGAAGTGTTATTTTGAGAAACATGGAGAACGGTCAGTGAACCCATTTGCTGTCTCCAAATGCTCAAAACTGGCTTTATTTCAGTTGGCATACTGGCAGGTGTCAAATATTTTCCGTTTTTTAGAAAAATGACTGAAAATGTAGGCACGTTTGGACATAACGTCGTCGTAAACTTCCGATGATCAACATCGACCACCGAGGTCGAGCGTACTTTTGTCCTGCGAAATACCTAACTTGCATAATCTCAACATCGTTTTTTCACTCTTTATTTTTCATGGAAGAACATCGATATATCTCGTGTTGTTGAAAAGAAACTTCGTGTTGATTTCGAAGACCCGACGGTGTGTTAATTTTCCTGTTATGTTCATGCGAGAAAAAATCAATCGCTACACTCGGGTATGAGATAAATTCAACCAGCGGCCGTTTCAAACACAAGCTGGAAGCATGATTTCTTTGAGCCGATGACTTTGATTACCGTCACTGGAGGAGGCAGCTGATAATCCCGAGGGTAAGTTTTAAGTGTTAAGTGTTATGTTCAGACAAATCTAGTCAATTCAGCAGCAAAAAGTGAATAAACACAAAGAGTCTGTGTTCTTGTGCATTTTGGAATACTGCTGACAACAGCGGCAATGGTAAACTCGATGTTAGTGTGGTGATTGGTATCACCAACACGTGGATGTTAATCCTTGTCGTGATTCTAATCGATACAGCCGTGGAGACATTTGTGGTTTAGGTTGCAACGTTATGTTCATGACTCTGTTACAAAAGTTGTGTATTCAGCAACAAACAATGAATGCCTTAGGTATTTTTAGGTGGAAAGCTACTCGGAAAAAGATCCCTTGCGGGGAGTAAAGCTTTCTTATGTAAAATTTCAGATGTCTCTGGTTTGAACACAACTTTACTCACAAACGAAGGTCGTCAGCATTATGTTCAAACTCATATGACGACAAGTCTAGCACCAAACAAAAATAGAATATCCTGCTAAACATCTTTGGAATAATTTTTCTCCCTGGAGTCTTGAAAATTTCCATTCAAACACATTTTTGTGTGTTCATCTGTTTGTTTATTGAAGTTAACTTTACACACCGTACCCAGATTCATGCAGTTGTTATATTATGTACAAACAACAACTTGGGCATTCCTTCATTTTTTTTAATGGCCAGAAATAGAGGACAGCGAAATTATGTGTTTTTATTCATGACTGTGTTTTTTTTTCCAGGATCACACCAATAGAAAATGTGCAGGAGCTGTTTGTGTTTGAACACAACTTTATACACAAACAGTGGGTTTCAAGTTATGTTCAGTCAAAGGTTACATTTTTTTCCTTTGCTGTACTGAAAAATGATATGTATTCACTATTTCCTATGCTGTGAGCCCCTTTTTGATTATAGCAGTTTGTATACATCATCCCTGTGTGTGTTTGAGTGAAAGCTGTTCCATGAGTGTTTGTCAAGTTAAGTTCCAGCAACTTGATAATGACAGTTAACAATTTTATTATGCTTTTAAATCATATTTTTGTGAAGAGAATGTGTACCTTCGATTAAAGCACACTTCCTGGTAATACATTTTTTTGTTCCGTTTCCTCTTGTTTGATTTTGACAGTCTCAAATGAGTCTGTCACAGTGTAGTGTTATGTTCGAAGTTGCGTAAAGTTACATTCATGTAGCTTGAGATAGCAATTATCTATGGGATTAAGCTTAAAATCATACTTTGAGGGGGTTAAAGAGTACCTCCCATTGAACCACACTTACTACAACTGATATGTTTTGTTCCTTTTCCTTCTGGTTGACTTTAGCTATCTGAAATTTGTCTGTCACAGTGTAATGTTGTGTTCAAGTGTGTCAGGTTATGTTCAGACAGCTGGATATGGTAATAATTCATGTGTTAAATCTGTTAGATACATTTTTGTGTGACTAAGGTGTATTTACCATAAAAACAAAGTCACTGGTAATATATTTTTTTGTACCTTTTCCTTCTGTGTGACTTTAAAAGTTTGGAATGAGTCTGTCATGTTGTAATGTTATGTTTAAGCATGCTCAGTTCTTTCTTTGATCACTTTATTCAGGGACACAGTGAAGTAGCAACTGTTATTTTTGTTTTTGCATGTATTTCAAGGGTCAGTCTTTAATTTCACTGGGAAACAATAATAACTGGAATAAAATGTTTAGCTTTTTAAAGGGTTTTATTGACATGTTCCGTCAAGCAGAAAACCAGAAACATTTGAATCCATTTCTGTTCACGTATCATTTATTATTGTTCATGTATTGCACTACATTATTATTGAGTAACCCAAACAATGTTCTTAAGAAGGTTTTATTGACCAAACAGTATCAGTACTCTGTCATAATGGTGCTCATTTCAGTTTAACATGCCGCTTGAAGTAAAGTTATGTTCACACCACTTTTTCATTGCATTTCTTTGCATCTAGTGAGTGTTTTCTTCTTTTTTGTGATATTGCTGAAGGTTAAGCCTTCAAAATAAAAACACAAAATGCAAACAACATCACTGGTTTGTTTTTGCCTTGAAATTTCAAGTCTGCAAAATTGTGACAGTGTTTAATGTTATATACAAACTCACAACTTATTTCTTCAAATACGGCCAATCGACAACTTGTATGAGAAAATCAGATTCTGTGAAGATTGCTCATGACAAGACACACCAAATTCATATAAAATAGTTTGTTTATCACTTTGCTGAAAACTGGGTACTCATGTCACACTCACTAGACTCAACTCTGTACTCTTGACCATATATATATATTATGGGTGATAAAAAAATCACACTGCTCATGTTTTTTCATCGAAATGTACAGTAGTAAGAATAACACTCTTATCTATGACAATCACATAATTATCACACAAATATTTGGCAAGAGAAATACTAAGCTGACAGGACACTGAAACACAAATCTAAAAATAATACAAATGAGTAAAATGGGTGATTAAAGATCACACTACTGATGACTTTTCAGTGTTTGCAATGAAAGTAATACATGCACAGTGTCGAGAACACTGCTCAAATTAAAACGGAGAACAGCAAAAGAATCCAATGAGTCACGTGTGTGCATTATTTAATGGATCTGCATTTTCTTTACACTGAAATGAAACGTTTCATGGAAAATTTCCACTTTTTACGCATTTTATGCTGGAATACTGATAGAACACTTTACGTATGCTACTCACCATGGATCATCATCCGGCTCCCACCCATCAAGTTCTTTGTAGCAAGCAAAGCAACGTGTGGCATCTGGAGATTGGTCGCTGGGTATGTGGTAGAACCCTGCATCTGCAAACTTTAAATTAAAACAAAAAAGAAAAGATCCTGTTGGTGTTACTACTACTAGTGAGTGATTTATGCATAATTTATAATAAATTATCAGGTCACTTACATACACTACAGACCCCCAGTCTGCATTAAGTCAGCACTGGCCTTTTGTGCTGGCTTATAACTGAACACATCAATTTCACCAGTAACGGTTTCTATTATGGGTAATCGTGAAGAATAGTATACGAAATTATGGGAGCTATTTGCACGCACATTAGATGTGTGTCTCTGCTCTGTGTCACTGTCAGTGTACACAATGAATCAACGGCGAAGCACATTCATTCATTCACAGGCCCTTTCCTATTCGCGTGTCGCCTGCTTACCGGAGAAACGACACTCGGATCAGAAATCAAAATGGCGGGGAGATGACTGCTCGGCTGCGGTCGGCAGTCATTTCAGGATATTTTGTGCATGTTTGTGGGGAAGGAGAGGTCAAAGTGAACAGGTGAGGCTGTCTAACGTTTCTTTGCATCGAGCAGAACCAAAAGCACCCGAAAAAGTGCGTGCAAATAGCTCCCAGAATTCCGTATACTATTCTTCACGATTACCCTAAAAAGTATTATGTTTTATTCTGACCAACAATTGTAACTGAGTAAATAAATATTTACATGTGATACATTCCGATGTTCCTGGATCAATCCAGAACTGTTTGCAGCAGTGTTTGGAAAGTGGGGATTAAAGTAATAGGGCACGCACTGTCTTTGGAGCACCTAGTATGTGCAAGAGTACGCTGATCAGGACAGAAACACCTCAATCCACATTGAGCAGTTACCAACCACATCCCAATATTGTTTACAATACGAACACGGTTTACTACAGATCCGTCGATGTACCCAGTGCTTCTACAGCGACTCTGTATCTGTATCTGTTGGTTACGTCGCTGAACATCCAGTAGTCTGGCATAGGTGCGACGGGCGGGGTGAGCGCAGCGTGGGGAGTTATCGGCTACTGGCCGCTGCCAGGGCCGACTTGAAGCACTCGACGGAGTCTGAGTGTACCACTGTGACTCACCTTCTCGGCGCAACATCTGCCGTCTTCAAAAGGCCAGTTCTTGAATGATTTCAATCTCTGGTCTTTAAAATGCATGAAGTAGTCGGTGGTATCGTTAAGATCAGCCATCATTTAGCCCTCTCCGGTGAGAACTTCAAAAGAAGCGCCTTGCCGGAAGTTTAACGTCGTTTTTTCAAACAGAGTTAGCTCCCTGAGGACTTCCCCGGGGATCCACGGTAGCGCTGTTGGTATGCACACACGGCCTGATTGAACACCTCCTGGAATGTTGACAGCAGTGGCCGGCGTACTTTACATGCTACTGCCCGAGTGACAGCAGTGTTCACTTTCGTCACTGTGTCATTTTTTTATGTGTGTGTGTGTGTGTATGGTGACAACTTGCCTAATTTAAAATTCCGGCTTAATGCATGAATAATGCAAATAGGGTGCCATCGTTGCTAAACCTAGAGGCAAGAGCATGGGCAAAAAGATGTAGGCCGTAGCCACACAATACGTCTAGCGTCAGTCACTGGTAAAGTGAGTTTTTAGGGCTTAAAGCCGCGCAATCAGTCACTGGTAAATGATTTTGGTTGTCGTTTGTTCCATGTACCCCCCCCCCCCCCCCACACACACACACCCTTTCTCTTCATGGCCGGGGGTATGGAGAGCAGGTAAAATTAACCACAAATACGCTTACGTCTTACAAAACATTTATTTCCACTGCAGCTTGAATATACAAAGCAGACTCGCATACATCATCATCAACATGTACGTGCACATTTGTCTTCTTATAAACTGAATTGCAGTTTTGGAAAGGACTGCCCAAGTTTGAGTAAACTACTGAGATTATTTTTTGTGTGCACAGACGGAATGAGTGATGGAAATACTATCCAAGACAGCTTATTAGAAAACCAGAGATTCTGACATTACAGAATATTGCATTGACTATGCTGAACACGTGACCATCCTGTCTGGAAGCAATTAAAGCAGCTAATTGTAACTGGCATTTTGTATCATAACCTATAGCAAAATTAAATGAGCAATAACATCAAATCGTAAACTTTTAAAGTTTGGTCACTTTGTTTTGCATGGAAAGTGTCATAACAAAGATCAATAACTAAAAAAACCTAAACACAATGTTTCCCATTATTATAAATGTACATCTTTGGCATGCATATATATACACAGGCACTCAAACTTTTTTTGATTACACATAATGATCTACGTACTACAGTTTTCTTTTGTACATTTTTTTTTTTAGCATTGCACATTCTCTCATAAACTGGAGTTCACCAGCACAAAAGGACACTTCCTTCTGATCATCATCTCACCGTTACATGCAACTCATGGTCAAGACAAATAATTATCCCCCCCCCCCCCCCCCCCAGTTGCACACACGCTTCCCAGCAACAATGCAGTTGCACAACAAACCAAACCAACACCACCTGAAAAACAACACAAAACCACAAAAAACCCAAACACCATCAAAACCAAAAGAATTCCCCCCCCCCCAAAAAAAAAAAAAAAAAAAAAAAAACAAAAAACAACAACAAAACACAAAAAAAACCCAACAAAAAAACGCAACAACAACACCCCCCCCCCCCAAAAAAAAAAAAACAAAACAAACAAAAACAAAACAAAACAAAACAAAACAAAAAACCCCACAAAAAACCCCCACCCAAAAACCAACAAAACAACAACAAAAAAACAAAACAAAACAAAAAACAAACAAGACAAACAACAACCCAAAACCAACCAACAAACAAAACAAATCACAAAAACAATCAACCACCCCAAAACAACAACAAAGCCACAGCAATAACGAAACCCTGGACAGATTACAAAGATAGAGAATGACACATAGACACTCATTTTGGCTGGGAGACATTAAACTGCAGATCTACATTACCGATAGTTGAGAAACAGCTCTACGCCAGTGAGAAGACAAGACTACCTGAGAACATGATGCTTTCATGGCATACATCTACGCAGATTGTTTATGTGAAATATATACATCAGATATTATCAAGTTACATCTATTCTCTTCACATAAAACCATAAAATGTGTGAAGGATACTTGGCCAATAAGATCAAAGAAAAATACTGAAAAACATTCACAGATGAATGGGCTGTTTTCTTCACTAAAGCTTTACCGGTACTTGTTCACAAAAGCTTTTCCGGTACTTATAATAACTTGTACTTCAGTAAGAAACAATATCATCAAACCTAAATCATGATATGAAATCATGAGAAAATGAACAAAATCATATTAATATTAATAACAAAACAACAACCCAGTCCTGCTGTTGAGTACGGACTTTAATTTCTGTGAAGCCAGAAGAGCACAGCATTAGTGAACAGAGCAGTCCCAAACTGGCCCTAGGAACCTGCGAATCCTGTGGCTGTTTCCCTCAATTTTGCCTGAAGACACTAGACATAGTGTACCCAAGTGAGCTTCGACTTGAAACAGCAAGGGTTTTTGTGGATACCGAGGTTAGTCTGTGTGAAAGTGATAATGAACACAACGCAAGACTGACACTGACACATGCAAAAACTAATGGCTTTTACAGCTACTCCCCGGCAATCTCCAGCCTATGGGCCGAAACAAGGAACGGACACCACACTAGAGGGTCTGATTACAGTACATAAGGTGGAGTAGTTTCAAGTGGAGCGAGGACGCCCCAGCTGGTGGCATGGGAATTCTACACAGCTCGGTTCAGACTTCCCAAATTTAAAGAATCATCACATCCCCGCACAACTGGCAGAGCAATCACCGCAGCAGCGATGATCATGAGTACAGATGATACAGCCTCCAAGACGAAGCTCCAACCAAGCCCTGTGTGTTCCTTGAGGTTCTCCGCAAGGGGAGCTAATGCAGGGTCAGCTGTTCCCATCATGGACACCTGGTCGTCCATCATGGCCGTGAAGTTCTCCCCATAGAGCGCCACAGCCACCACCAGCATCAGCCCTGAGAAAAATGATAAAAGAAAAAAAAAGGTAAGAAAAATAAAATAAAAAGCAAATGTTTTAGTATTTCAACAGACACTAACAAGCAGAGAGTACATGTATATATGAAAACCTGTGGTGCTAAATTAAAATACAGTGCACCAGAATGATACTTGCCACTTTCTGAGAAACATTTCTACCACTGTGGGCTGAGATTCCTGACCAAAACCCAACTGTACTTCTGTCCTAACCATCCAACCCAGATTTAAAAAAAAATGTACGACATTCCAATACCAAAAAGTGCTTCTCACAGTAGTGACTAGTCTAAGAAACAAGGGGGAAATCAAGGAATATTTATTGCACATGAATGCCAAGCAACTGATGCTTGTGACAGATCTGATTCAGGCACAACTTCTCCTGTGCCCCCAAAAAGAGGAAAACAGTGGGGGATGGAGGAGGGGGGGGGGGCAGACTGTCCTGCACGTGCAACAAAAAAATGGTGAAAATTGGCCTATGGACAGGAAACACCCCCCCCCCCCCAAAAAAACAAAACAAAAACAAACAAACAAAACAACAACAACAAAACAAAAAAAAACACACACACTCATGTCTGAATGTTGAGTGATACTGATTAACTGTCAACCTTATCCCACTTTTTTTTTGTTTTTTGTTTTTGCCTTGAAGGTGGAACGGCGGAAAAAAAAACAAACAAACAAACAGTGGAAATGAGCCGAATAGCTGAAAAAAACTCATGCCTGCTGATTGTGGCCTGAAGTGATGCTGCCATATGTGTGTTCTACAACACGCACACACACACACACACACACACACACACACACACACACACACACACACACAGTGACCATGAAGTAAAATACATACCTGCTGCCACACATAAGCCACCTATGAAGTAGGGCAGGAGGCGTGCACGGTCACCCTTGCCTTGACCCAGTATGTCATACACAATCAGGACAACAGCAACAGCAGAGATCAGCATTGTTAGGATGCCCAGTGCCTGCACCCCCTTCATCCAATCTAAACAGATAAAAAGAAGGAAGATACGATTACATGGTCACCAAAAGAAAATATGTCACAGTGACTAATTGTTGCCAGCTGAAATTTATGCAAGTTCATGACCAAGGAGGTTAGTGAAACATGATGTGCATCAAGTGATACATGTACAATTAAACACAGATCAGCCTTCCCTGCCCAGCCCTCCCAACCAAAACAAAACAAAACAAAAACACCAACAAACAACAACAAACAAACAAAACAAAGAAACAAACAAAAACAATAACAGAAACAAAGCAAAACAACAAACAAAAAACAACCCCTCACAAAAAATCTAAAATAAAAAACAAACAAAATACCAACTAAAAAACAAAACAAACCCAAACACCCAATACCAAAACACACACTAAAAACTCCAAAAACAGAACAAAAACAAAACAACAACAAACCGAATATCACTGACACCCCCCCCCCCCAACAAACCAAAAGCAAACCAACCCCCCACCCCCCCCCCTCCCGTCAAACCCAAACAACCCCTCTCCCCTAAAACAACTACCAAGCAACAACAAAAAACAACCAACACAAAAAAACCCCACAAACAAAATACATTAAAGAACAACAGAGACTGAATTCCAGCAGCATCAAAACAACAAAAAAAACCTTTCTTGTGTAACTTTGTCATCAGTGAACAAATACACACACACAGGTTACAAATGATCACTTCTCTCAGTTTTTGTTTTGTTTTGTTTTTTCCCCCCTTACCTGGTGTATCATCGGCTTTGGCAGCTTCGCATTTGGTCTGCCCCATGGATGTCAAGCAGTACTTCCACAACCCCAAACGGATCTCCATCCCTTCGATCTGCACACCCATCCCTCCTGTGGACATGCCATTCGCCTGCAGCACGTCCTCGATTCCTCTCGAATCTAGGGTGGAGGACACCCAGCTGTTGGTCGCGTAGCCGATCACATGAAGCAATACAGCCACGATGAAAACGCCACCACCAACGAGCCGCAAAATAGCCACCATTTTCGTTCTCCTGCCCAATTCCTTAGCTAACAGAGTGAGGTGACCTGAGCAGTCCACTGGATCGGCCAGACAGATCAAAGATATTTCAGATTTTCTTGACGCAAAGGCAACGTCTTCGGTGAGATTGTTAACTTCAACTACAGAGAATACTGTCTAAAATTTTTGCTCAGCGGTTGTTTTGTGGTTCTACCACAAGCCGCGAGTGCGCACCGAGAAATGCTCGTGAGAACAGAGGAATGGCGCGGAATATGAAGGCAGCGAGGATGGACGAGAGAGCTACTAGGCGTGGTGAGCGGAGCTCTACCGTTGCACGCACACTGCGCGGCTACCGCTTGCCACCGTCGGCTCCGCGAAGCTAAACACGCTAAACAGCGCAAGTGCTCCGCGAAGCGGGGAGATTTTTTTTTTTTCTTGAGGACTGAGGAGCGGCAGCGACGGTCATCGATACGATGGGGCACTTTGACGTGAATGACAACAGAATCACTAGATTAATGATGTGTGTGTGTGTGTGTGTGTGTGTGTGTGCCCACACCGCCGGTGTGTGTGTGTGTGTGGGGGGGGGGGGGGGGGGGCGCAGGCTTGCCATGAAGTTGTGTCAGTCGTGACTTGTGATCCTCACGAGGATATATCACGCAGTTCAGAACTGACTTTGTAAATGCCGGACACTGAAGCCGGTGTCATTGCCGGACTCAGTGATCAAGTTCCTCCGTCACTCAGTGCAGTCCAAGCGGCCGACCCCCGGCGGCGCCGCCTACACGGCAAATACACACTATACACAGTCGGTGCGGCCCGCAGTCAGTACTATTGGATACTATAGTATCGTGGCCGACTCCGAGTCAGTGTGTCAGTCCTTGTCGAGCCTGTCCAAGTCAGCATCGACTCAGCGGTCAGTGTCCAGCTCCGTCCGACCGTGACGGTAGTTGTCCCCCCTCCCCCCCCCCCCCCCCCCCCGTTCCCTCGGTCACGTTGCCGCGCCACATTAGTAGCGGCTACTGCCACCAACTTGATAACTTTGACTCGACTGAAACTGACTCAGGGCTAGGGACCGAGCCGCCTCACTGAACCGCAGAGTGTGACCCAGCCGGCCACTGAATGTCCAGGCAGGCCGGATCTGTCCTGGAGGCCAATTACGTCAGTTTTACATCAGTCCAGACTCAGTAACTCAGTCATTACTGACTGTGACTGATAAATCAAGTCAGTTCAGCCATGAGTCATCAGTGGCAAATATGCTGGCGGGGCTGAAGACTGAAACGGTAACTTATGTCAGTCACAGTGGATGGTTAACCGGTGTTTTCGAATCTCAGTGAAACACGTTGTACCACATCATAATGCCGCCACCACCACTACTGGCTGCCGGGTTGACAAATCAATGATTATGATTCCGGACTCAGTGTTTCAGTATAATCATGTCATGCCATATTAGTGGTCTAGTGGTTAAGAGATTTGTCACCAATGCGAGAGTTGGGGGTTCGAGACCCACTCGGGGCAAAAAAAAATAATTTCCTTCCCGTATGTGGCACCGTTCATTCGGGCCGATCGTCGGGGGGTTCTCTCCGGGTACTCCGGCTTCCTGCCCCCTCTGCTTTGGAAATGTTCAGCCCACCAAACTTGAAAAATAAATGCCGCAATTCTAAATTCCGAAATTTAAATAGCTGAGCTGACCCTTCGCACCACGTGATTGTAACGTGTTTATGTCCAGTGTGTGAGAGAATGCGTGTTATTCACGTGAGCGTTCGTGTTGCCGGGGTTCAGTTCGCGGCGTTTTGAGCCGATTCACGAAACTTGGGTAAGGCGCCTATACAATACTCATTATCATTATTTATGATAATTATACTAGTCAGTTGGATCTGCTTCGCGGGTTCAGTGACGGTTCGACGTGCATTATTATAACTATAATTTATATTCGGGCCGTCGTCGATTCCCTCGCCACTGACTCAGTCCTCACAACTGCCTTTGTGATTACATAGAACATACGAAGACTTCGCAAAGACACGGCTCCACCGGCCGCCAGTCCCAGTGGGCGTCACATAGAAGGTAACGTGATCTATCAGGAATAGTTACAACAATAACAACAACAAAAATTAGTATCTGCAACAACAACCCCATGTCTGATTTGTAGATCGAACAGATTCAAACGACGCACTGTTCCTTAACCTCTTCACAGCAAAGTGACCATACCCAAATTTTCACTTGCGCGAAGGGACACAACTGCATTGATGTGACCCCAATCCACCTTGTACGGTTAGGGGCAGTTCTCTCCCGCTGATTGGAGACTTTCGGCGTTGCCAAACTAACGGCCCTTGGCCGATATCTCATGACAACCTTTATTTATTTATTTATTTTTTAAATTTCTCCTTCGGGATTTTATAAATAAGTCAGAAAGTCATAAATTGAATATGACAACGAGGACAAATACACCCCTCGCCGCCCCCCTCCCCCCTCCCTCCAAAAATCCCAAAACAAACAAAAACGAAACCAAAACCAAAACCGGCCAAAACTTTGACAAGAACAAACAAACAAACAAACAAACAAACAAACAAACAAACAAACAAACAACAACAAACAACAATAACAAAACAACAACAAAACACCTACAAAACGCAATTTGACACGCCCAAAACCCAGCAACAAATCAAACAAATAGAAAACGAACAGACAAAAAAACAAACAAACAAACAAACTGCCCTAAAGAACCAAAACAACGACAACATCATCGCATGACAGGGCTAATGCTACCAGTTTCTATGTTCACAGATCGTTCTGATCTGTTTTCGTGGTATCTATCATCACGCCACTTAGACACCTGGACAGTTACAGGGTCTGTAGTGCTGACACTGAGCCAACA
>JACVVK020000004.1:6700000-6730000 GCA_018292915.2 Batillaria attramentaria
TCTCTCTCCCGGAGGATGGTTCCTTGATTGAAACGGGCCAAGGTACGAATGAGCACAATGTTAGCAGCTTAGCAGCAGCAGATTTTCACTGCTTCGTCCTCCAGCCCTGCGGCGCCTCGAGCGTCCTAGAAGAGACGAATAATGGGAGCCGAAGAGTAGCATAGCAATGGGTAATATCATGCCATAAATCAGACAACTGGGACCACCCAAGAGCGTCGTCAGGTCTGTTTTGAAATTCGTGTCCATTTCAAGACTGGCTACGACGGCCCGACCAGTGGCACCGTCGGTAATTGCGTCGATGAGCGGCGCGTGCGGATGGATTGATGCTGGCACCAGCACGCGCTCACCCCCCAACCCCACCCTGCCGTCTGCCCCCTCCTCCCACCCATCCTCCAAGCAGATCGATAGTGTGTGTAGTGTAAGCTCAAGCTTCTCTGGCCCATGCGGAGAGCTGTGGTAGAATAGAGTAGGTTCACACAGCGTGTGGTTTGTGTCGTCTCCCACTTCCTACACTGAGAGGGGTGGGTGGGTGGGTGTTTGGAAGTTTAACGTCCTTTTCCACCACATAAGGGTGATATCAAAGACGGGGCAACGATGAAAAAGCCAGCACAATATTTGGCCCCAGCCGGGGTTCGAACTCACGACCCGAGCATTGGAAGTCCAACGCTCTACTATTCGACCACCGCGGCTCCCCTCCTACACTGAGAGGCGCTTGGAAAAAAGTGCTGAAATTACTCAGTGTGCACACTGTTTTGTTTTAATTTGACTGTATCATCCTCGCCCTTCATCCCCTCCATCCCCCGAAGAGAACAACAACAACAACAACAGCAACAACAACAAAACTACAAACAAACAAACAAACAAACAAACAACAACAACAACAACAACAACAACAACAACAACAACAACAACAACAACAACAACAACAACCAAACACAACAGCAAATAAACGAACAAAATTAATGAAAAAAGAATCTGAAAAAAGACTCTGAAAGGAAAAAAAGAGGACTTGTAGACCATAGGGGCACACCGTCACTCAACCGTTCAATTCTTCGTGTTTCTTTCTTTCTGTTAACTTCAAATTCAGTTCTGTCGTGGAACCTTTTCTCCCCTTAATCCACGAAAGACATAGTGAATTCTGTTTGGCGTAGAAAAACTGAGATGACTTCGATGACTAACAGACTTGACATGCCCCGTGTAGTTATTGAATGCATTTGTGGACCAACCGTGGAGGTGGTGATGGTGGAAGTGGAGGTGGCATGGGATTTGGGGGTTGGGGGGGGGGGGGGGGAGGAGGCGGTGTGGTATGGGGTACACAAGAGGCATATTTTTAATTTCGAACTACTCACTATGTCATATAAGGTAGTATTCTATGTACAGTGTGTATGGAGCGTGACTGTGATGAGCGGCGAATGACTAACACCAAGAAACGTTCCTATGACATATAATATATATCTATGTGTATACATCAAATGGCAATAGTTAAAACTGTATCTATATCAATATCATATCGGTTCTGATGCCAGCTCTGGCGCTCAGAGGCGGACAGGATCATTCAGCAAGATTTCGGGCATGTGACCCACATGAGCTTGTGATATTTGACACCGGTTTTTCCTGACTACCGGGCTGCTCATCGGGGGTTTCTCTCCGGGTCATCCGGTCCCCCCCCCCAAGGCAAAATTGTAAAAAATATAGGATAAACATTGGGTGGCGCTGCACCGTGGCGACGCGCTTCCTCCGGGGGAAGCATCCCGAACTTCCCGAAAGGGATAATAAAGTAGTAAAAATAAAAAAAATGACTGTGATCTTGTTCTGATCTTGTTCCACTGACTTTGTGGGCCAGTTCCGGCTCTCCCGGCCGAGGAACCGAACGTGTAGGTCGTAGACTGCACGAGGAACCGTGTCGCCGTCTTCGAGGCCCGTGGTATAAAAATTTAAAGGGCAAGAACATTAGGGCTGTCATTTCTGTGTCGGATTCGGGGTCCTTCAAGTTCGCCGTGACTCGTTTGTCCCGCCACGGGCTGGAATCTTCTTTACGTGGAAATCGATGTGGGCAGCCCGGCCGCGAAGAAAACCTGCAAGTGAAATGAATACATATATTTATGTGGATGACCTCGCGGCGGGGGGTTGTGTCGGGCGAACCGAGCTGTGCGTTTGCCCGAGTCCCGGCAGACTCAGACCAAACAGAACGCAGTCGTAGCGCGCCATTGGTGTACGTAGTATATGGTCCGCGAGGAGCGTGGTTGAGCTGACTGAATCACTGAGCCACTGAGCGGACGATGCCAGCGACTGGACCGGTTGTTTTTTTTCTTCTCCTTGCTGAGGCGGCATTCATCATTCAGGCGCTCGTCATAATTCGCCATTGTCGCCGCAGCTGGCGCTGATGGTGTTGCAGCGGTTGCGCCCGCCGGCGAGGACTGGGACCAAAGCACATGACATTTTGTTTACGTCCCCTGGCGGCGGTGGTAGTGAGCAGGTCTCCTCGTGCTGTGCGGCTGTTAACTTGCGACACGTGCTCCTGGTCAGTGATGGGCTGAAGGTAGGAGGGTTGTTTCCAAGAGAGTGTCATGCCTTCCAGCCGCGCGTCTGCCACACTCTCACTGTCTCCAGGCCAGCGCCGTCGGCACTGCACGAGCTACGACTGACAACAACAGCTACAATTTCAGTCTTTGCCGTGCTGACAGCGGCAGCCGCGGTGACGCAGTGAGCGCTGGTGCTGGGTCCCGGCCAGCGCGGCTGAGGCAGGACTGGACTGACAAGAATACCAGGTGACGTTTGTTACGAATAAGATCTTGAAATGTGAGTCCGGTTTGCAAGGAAAGACAAAGAAACGATTGGAAACTTGCCATTCAGTGTAGGCCGCGCAGCTGAATATCTAGAGTCTGTACAGAGACGGTAGATCAGCTTTCGTCATTGAATAAGTGCTTTCGGCCTAAAACAATTGATGGCTTTTCTCCATGGATCGTGAGTAACACATCCTGTCTAGCGCCGCTTCAGTTGTGTGTGTGTGTGTGTGTGTGTGTGTGTGTGTGTGTGTGTGTGTGTGTGTGTGTGTGTGTGTGTACTCAAGTTTCATTCGTTGCACTCATGACAGTGCTGTGTGGTTTGTTCATTAATTCGTATGACTGTGAGATTACAGGATGAAAGATAAGGCTGATAGGATAGGTCAGGTCGGGTCAGGCTAGGCCGGGTTAGGCAAGGCTAGGTTAAGCAAGGCTCGGCTAAGCCAAGTTAAGCTATCCTAAGCTAAGCTAAGCTCATGCAAACTAAGTTAGGTATAAGTTTTATTTTAACAATCCATAGAAGGGAAACTACAATCAATAACAACAACAACAACAACAACAATTCAATACCACCAGCAACACGTTGTCTGCGGCATTTTGTCTGTTCAGAAGACCTTAAAAGTGGGCGTGATGACATACACTGTATAGAGTCAAGCATCAGCTCTGGGAGTGTCCTTGTCTGTGACTTTTACTCTGTTTTGGCTGCTTGTCCTCAGGGCACGCGGTGACCTGGCGCCGTCTACCTGTCCGACCTGAGAGGGACTCAGCTCCCGCTCTGTTTGGTCTGGCATCGACAAATCTCGGCTCATCCTATATTGTCTGGCATTGACTCTCCACGCCTATACAGCCCACAGCTGAGTGTTGGTGACAAGTCACGCCAGCTCCTTCCGTCACGCCGGCGTACAAGACCGGACGGTGGTCAGTCTGGTTGCTCATGACAACGGACAGTCTCCCACTGCATGCAGGTTTCGTGCACACTAGAGTACGCGGACAGGTGAGGCTGGACTGATGCCGCCACCACCGTATCTTGTCACAGTGTAGGTAGACGCCCTCGCACGCTCCTCCATTCTGCTCGTCGGCCAGTTGACGGAAGTGACACTGGGCTCGCATTTCTGACGGATGATTCTCACCTGAGCTCTTGGATCGAAACTTGTTTGCGCGTGTTTGATCTTAGGCGGACCGGCATTCACTGCGCTGGCTCTGAAGTCAGCTTATGTTTGTCCTAGCATTGATCTGAAGCGAACTTTACCTTCCAGCTGCGCTTTTGAACCAGTTTACTGACTGTTGTGTGAGCGTTGTGTCTCAGACGAACCGGAATTCGCAGTACATTGCAAATCGTAAACACCTTCAGTCACTTCCTACCGTGGACTGTAATCGATAAGTTTTATTCTGGATCCATTGGTGAAAAACGAAACAAAACAAAGCAAAACAAAAGAACGGAAAACCAACAACCGAGTTTACTAACTGGTATCAAAGCAAAGCGCTGTTCTGCTGATCTACACGGAGCAACAATAAGTCAGACAGAACCCTACTTTTTGTCATAATCGTATCCATTGCTGGAAACGACGAGATCTTTTTCGAGAACTGCTCTGCTTATCTGCATTGAGTAACAAAATCTCTAACATAACCCTGGCTTATTATTTTTTTTAACATGATGCTCTGGATAAACGCCATCCTAACTATTTTCAACGTTGCATATTAAGAGAACAAACAGGGCCCATTCACCCTGCAACCGTGAAACAATGGGCTGTATTTCCACGACAAAACTGTCGCACACAGCGCCACGCAGACCGCGACAATACAACTGAATCAATCGTTAGCCGGGGTGCCTGAGAGCCTTTTGTGCAGGACACGTGTGATTTCGTACATTTTGTCCGAAGCATACTGGATCGACCGAAGGAAACAGCGTTCGTGGACTATGCCGTGCTGCTTTTCACTAACAGACCACACACCGCAGTAGTAGTAGTAGTAGTAGTAGAAGTAGCAGTGGTGGTGCTTGCTTTAGTCAACGCGGAAGCTCGCTGGAAACCGAGTGGTGTGGGACTGAGTTATCGGGAAATTTAACCGGCGTCTGCGGTAGACAGGACAGTCAGCGTGTACATCCTTTAGACTTCAACAACGAGCTGGAAAACCCAGGAAGTCTTAGAGAGGACCTGGAACTGTTGCATGGCAGTCCGGGATTTGATACCGCGGGGGTGAAGGCTGATCTGTGTTGTAAGCCACGTCTTCTGCTAGTGTTTTCTGGCTTGATGAGAAGGCGTGGGA
Source organism: Batillaria attramentaria (assembly GCA_018292915.2). NCBI lineage: Eukaryota > Metazoa > Mollusca > Gastropoda > Batillariidae > Batillaria > Batillaria attramentaria. The sequence continues at coordinate 6,705,049 of JACVVK020000004.1, forward strand.
AGACGTTATTACCGCGAACTTTTCTGGCGCCTGCTTGAGGTGAGTACAACTTATTTTCACAGTGTGTGTGTGTGTGTGTGTGTGTGTGTGTGTGTGTGTGTGTGTGTGTGTGTGTGTGTGTGTGTGAGAGAGAGAGAGAGAGAGAGAGAGAGAGCTGTTTTTTATTTTAAATTAAAAAAAAAAAGAATACCCTTGACATTATTCCTCTCTCTCTCTCTCTCTGCTGTTTTTTTTTTGTTGTTGTTGAAGAATGCTCTTGACATTATTCCGTTCGCGTGTACTGCTCAGTCAAAGCAATTCTTTGTCAGATGAAAACACAGTTATGCGTCAATACATCGACCAGCAACTGAGCTGTGAAAGAGATGAGAAGCGTTTCTGCTGGTTTGTAATCAAAGGTACATGAATAATGCATGAGATGCGAGCGAACGCAGACTAGGGACAAACTACCGGAATGGCTTTACTGATGAAAGGCTCTTTTGTACTTGAAAACCAGGCCAGTTTTGCTTTCACTTTTAACAGTTTTAGCAGTCACTCCGCGATGCACCAGAGCTCAGCGTTCTGACTTTCATCAGGGCATGTACACTGCGAGAACAGTTGCTTCTGCTGTTGACAATTTTATGGTAACTGAGTGTCTCAATGATGTTTCAACAGCGCGACTTAGCTGTCTCGCACGCGACCAGAGAGAAGGGGTGTGTGAACACAAACAAACAAGTTAGTTAGTTAGTTAGTTAGGGTTTTACGCCGCGCAAGCTACAAAGACTATTTCGCGGCAAAGCGAGGTCCCTTTCTGCCAGGTCACTAAAACTAAAAGGGCACACAATAAAACAGGATGTAAATATATGTACTGCACTGTACAGTAACATATAGCGCATGATGCATGATGCAATGAACTGTATTGCACTGTTCTGTTTCGTAGTGCATTGTACTGTATAAGTGTTTGTAAAAAAAAAAAAAAAAACCAAAAAAAGAATTTTAAAAAAGGGATGTAAATATACTGTATATTAAACATCTACTGGGTTTAAATGAGAAGTTTCTTACAATACTTAAAAAAAAAATCGAACGGAAGGAAGTGAAACAAACAAACAAACAAACAAACAAACAAACAAACAAACAAACAAACACTTATGTTGAATAGGGATTTCTCTTCATCGGGAAAACTGTACTGGGGACAGCATACTGGACAATTGTTACCCTCCACCACGAAATGAGTCGTCTTGTAACATGAACAAATAGCACAAGAAGACTCATTTCGTGGTGGAGGGTCACAATTCGTTAGTAAAGCGGGTTGGTGGGTGTTAGGAGGTTTAAATCCGGAGCGCACTACCTGTCGGCCTGAGAGACTTGACGGGCAAAGTCGTTTCAACTGAAGTCCGACTTGAAAACGTATCTGTTCCGGCTGACTTTCGGCTAGGTCCGTTTTCTTCCCCTTGATGCAGCTGTTCTCAGTGTGTGTGTGTGTGTGTGTGTGTGTGTGTGTGTGTGTGTGTGTGTGTGTGTGTGTGTGTGTGTGTGTGTGTGTGATATTTTGTTGGTATGAGTGCGGGAGTACGCGCATTGAGTCACTTTCTGAGAATGAGCGCTATATAAGTGCGATTCGTCAAACGGGGAGGGGGGAGGGAGGGGAGGGGAGGGGGAGGGGGGAAAGGGGAAGGGGGGAAAAGGGGGTGGGGGTAAGAGAGGCTGAACGAATTGCCTGCGTCGGGATTCGAAGGTGCAACCGTTTGATGTCAAGTCCGACCCTGAACTATCTGAGCTACCCTGATGCCATCGTTTACGGGTTTACGGGACAGGGGAGCACAAAGACCAAAGTTGCAAGTCATGTCCCGGTACGCGCACTTCACATAAACTTGTATTTACGCAAGATGGGAAGACAGCAAATATGTCGTCATTTGATTTAGCGAAAGGACCTACGCGCCACGGACATTGATCCATTGAAACACAACGTATCGGAGGTTCGATCGTGAATTCGTCTTCAGCTTTTTTTTTTCCCCCTTCTTCTTCCAGTTTTCCTTTGGTGCTCCTATTCCTAGGCCATCGATGTTCGCAGACAGGGTTAAGCATGTATGCCATCAAGATTAGCGTATTTGCCCAGGGAGCAGGTCTGCCTCCTCCAGTAGCCTATTTACTGCACCGGATCAGTCTTGCTTCCTCTAAGATTGAATTGGTTTTCATGCTCCGAAGTGCTGTCCGGGCAGTCCCGAAAGACTGCAGTGCAGCTACATACTAAACGTGAAAGGGTAGAGTCAAATGGCAGCGTTGAATGTGAGAGTAATAATAATAATAGGGCGCCTATCCCCGGAAAACGAGCTCTAAGCTTCTTACAATCTAGAAATGAAGTTAAAAAAAATCAAACAACACATTCTCTCAACGTACACTACGCGAGATCAAATTAAAAATTAAAAGAGCACAGATTAACAACAGATAACACAAATAAAATGACAAAGGATAGGCAGAGACAATTAAAACCACAAAAAGAAATCAAAAGCCCAGACCAAACACACACAACCTAGGTAACCCCCCCCCCCAAAAAAAAAAAAAAAAAAAAAACCAAACAAACACAAAATGAGAAAAGAAACCCCAGTGATAAGAACTAAAAACAAAAGCATAAATTGGAATAAGCCAGCAAAAACCATAGAAGATAGCAGTGGTGAGCAGTTACAAGTAAGACTGACACTATAAGACTTGCATATGATTCCACCCTTGCACATTTTGAGATCACAGCTCATGTTTTTTAGAGAACGGCAAATAGCGCAGTGAGTGTTGGGTGAGTAAGTGGGGGTTTTAACGTCCTTTTTCACCACCCAGGGTGATATCAAAGACGGGGCAACGATGAAAAAGCCAGCACAAATATTTGGCCCCAGCCAGGATTCGAACTCACGACCTGAGCATTGCAATTCCAACACTCTACCATTCGGCCATCTCGGCTCCCCGGCAGATAGCGCAGATCAGTCCAGACTTAAAAAACAAGTGTGTCTTTAGATCTTTAAAGGACGTGATGGAAGTAGCAGTGTACTCAACCCTCGCGCCGGCCGTTTGTCTGTGTGTTTCATTTCAGGCGAAACGACAGAAAACGCAGTGTATCAGTTCCAGATACGATATTAAAACTGTGATTTACTGTGCGATAGCATTAGTACAAAAATCAGTGATCGCGTCACAAAGGCAAGTACATGGTGAGTAATGTCCGACTGGATCTGAGCATACAGTACTTTGCTTACTTAGGCCCCTGGCTCCAAGTGGAGCATAGGCCATCAACAACCCTTCGCCATCGCACTCTGTTCTGGGCTATTCTTGCCACCCCAGTCCAGTTGGTCCCCTGCTTATGTATGAGCATACAGTGCAATACAGAAATGGGATAATTATGCAATGGCTGCTCAGAGTCCTATAAGTTCTGCACTACGCCAGACGAGGCGTCATTTTTATTATTATAATGGGGGGGGGGGGGGAGGGGGGTGTTGGGTGCGGTGGTCAGTAGTTTCAAAACAGCTCATGTTCCATACAATTCAGGAATACCTTTTAAGAATACACGTTACGCTTGAATACGAGGACCTGAGTTAATGTGAATCCACAGGACCTTTGAGCAATACAGCCGTCTGATCCATCGGATGAGTTTTTTCTCCTTGGCTTTCCAACATTATTACGAGGCAAGCTCAGAGAAAGTAACTAAAAAAAAAAATAAAAAAATCTCTCGATGTCCTAGTAGTACAGCCAATCAGAATCTGTTGTGGAAACCACAGTCAAGCCGGCTCTTAACTGGGCACTGCGGAGCGCCACAGTGCTGTCCACAGTTGTGACACAGTTGTTATTTGGGGGGGGGGGGGGGGTTCCGCCGCTGTGGCGTCATCACAGCAGCCTGGATTTCAAATAGCCGCAGCTGTGACAGTGGTCTCCACAACAGATTCTGATTGGCTGTACTACGTCACTCGGCGCGCAAACATGGCGGACAGTGCATCTTCAATGGGTTTGTCACCGAGCACAGCTGTGTTCAGTTTTGTAGTTAGTAGACACACCGAGCGCAACGACTGTGATGTAACATGTGTGTTTGGCGCGCTGTGCCTAGTTAAGAGCAGGCTTAACGCTGACAATAATCGGATAATAATCTTCACCCCTCCACTGATAATGATTGGCGGCACAGTAACACCGGAGCACACAGTTAGGAGGTTACTGGTGATGCCAACTGACAGAGAGATGGAGATATCATATGCTGGGCGTGTGCTGTCAACTCCGAGGCATTCGGGGGGGGGGGGGGACCACACCGGGGGACTGTTGTAATTGAAAAAGGGGTGAATGGTAGGCCAGCCTAGATCGCTCCCTCCCCTTGGGGGCAGGGAACACGAAAGTACACTCACACCAACCTCTGGTCCCCGTCTGCCCAATGCCAGCCTTCCACGCAATTGCTGCTCCACTCCATGTCCATAGCGGGGGCCTCGTGCTCGTACGAGGGGTGGGGGTAGGGTGGGGTGGGGTGGGGGAGGGGGATGGTAGTGGTTAGGGATCCATATTCAGTTTAGATCGATAGGAGTGTCTCGTCTCTATCAATGAGTACGGAATTTCCCCCCTCACACACACACACACACACACACACACACACACACACCTCTAGGCTTGCGATTTATTGGCGTGTTAGTTTGTGCATAGAGTTTAAAGGATAGTCAAAAGATAAATTTAACTAATCCTTCCCATTTGCTTGCCAAAGGATGCAAGCACTGCAGATGAATAATCCACAGTCCACGTTTTGCCCCAAGGCTGAGGTGTCTGTGTGAAGAAGAATTGTGACTCTATCTAACTCGCTCGCGCGCGGGTCAGTGTGTGTGTGTGTGTGTGTGTGTGTGTGTGTGTGTGTGTGTGTGTGTGTGTGTGTGTGTGCGCGCGCGCGCGCGTGCACAAAACTGATTTGAATTACGACCCCATTCCCGCATACGTATTTCCACCCAGGGGGTACATTCATAAGAGCTTCATTCCACGTTCACCCGCACCCGCATCCGCATATACACCCCGCACCACATCTTACGCGATTACCAGTTGACCGAACTGACGTCCAGTGTGCGGCGATCTCGTTGGCACGCTGGCAATGCAAACCACCATTCCAGTATTCCACTGTGGCACGATTTCTCCAGTGGCTGACCCGGGGTCTGCCATTGATCAGACCATTGTCAGTAGTTTGGTCCCCGTGGAGGTGTTGCCACGTTGACTGATATAGTGAATTGGCTTCTATTGTTCCTACCACACCTTGCTGGGCATAGTTCGTGTGACAGACCCCACAGAACCACAGCTTACTGGTTGGGTGGTTGGTTGTTTTAAGGTTTAACACATTTTGTACCGCGTACGAGTATTCCACGTCTTTTTCGGTTTTGGCCCTGTATCAGTGTATGCGATAAACAGGCAAAATTTACAAATCGTTAACGGCTGTAATTAAACACGAGTATAGTAATCAACGTGCAACACTCTCATTAAGCTAAATTTAAATCCATTGTAGACAGGAGTGAATGAGTGAGTTTTTCAGTGAGGCTTAACGCCGCGCAAGCCACAACGACTAATTCGCGGCTAAGTGTGTCTGCACTACCTGAAAAAAAAAACAAAAAAAAAAAAACCCACCAAAAATAAGGTTGAGCAGCTGATGCAAACTTATCTACGGGGCAATATAAACCTAGGACATGCAGGAGACGCTGCACCTCCATGCTAATTTCTCGAACTCCTGATTACAAAAACATAAATTAATTATGATTTTTTTTGTAGTGAGGCCACTGATGCACAACCCTAAACTTGGTAGGAATCTACTGAACGTCCTTGTCCTCCACCTAGGGTCGTGAGTTCGTATCCCGGCTGGGACCAAATATTTGTGCTGGCTTTTTCATCGTTGCCCCGTCTTTGATATCACCCGTATGTGGTGGAAAAGGACGTTAAATCCCCACACATCCACCCCCACCCACCCCCAACACCCCTTGTCCACCACCTAAGGGTGATACACGGGCAACGAGGAAAACGCCAGCACAAATCTCTGGCTCCAACGACCCGGGAATTAGTAGTGCAGTGCTCTGCCATTCAGTTATCCTGCCCCCCCCCCCTCCACACACACACACACACACACACACACACACACACACACACACACACACACACACACAAAACATAGAATGTGTATACCATACCTTTCGGCGTCACTCGTCACCTATCAACCGTCGCGAACCCTCCAGTTGTCGTCCGAGAGACTTCTCAAAATTCCCAAGCGCAACCTGAAATCCTCTGGCGAGCGTTCTTTCAGTTTTTTAAAGCCTTCCAGTCATTTTCTGTGTCAGGAGCTAGTCCTACGGTCAGTTTCACCAGTGTATGCGTGTCCATCGTTTGTGCGTGAGTGTCGGTGAGTGATTGGCGCATTGAGTTTTAAAAAAAATGAGGTTGTGGGGTGGAGTCGGTAACCGTTGATAGTGTGTAATTTGAGTCAGCCACGCCGACAGATTGATTGAAAGTGGGTGGTTAGGAGTCTCGCGTACTGTGCTCTGGACGAGGGAACGTAATATATATGTGTTGCTAGGGGGTTGGATGTTTTTCAAGGTACTGTACTTGTAAAACAAACACACAAACAAAACCCAACAGCAGCACACACACACACACACACACACACACACACACACACACACACACAACTTCATTTCACTCCAACATTTACAGGACGTGCGCTTCTGTTCTTGTTCTTACCGTAGATAGAACGGTTGTCAGAGAAGATTTGGAGAAGGTTATGATTCTATCTGTTGCCAGACATTAGGATGTTTTTCACTGTACTTGGCAATACTTGCAAATCAAAAACTGCATGAGAGGCGAGGCAAGAATTTCACACCGACATTCACAGTCCGTGTTCAAATGCTTAGCGTCGATGGAACGGTCGTCAGGTTTAACAGATACGTATATGTATAATGGCAATACTGGGACTTTCACAGCTGCAAGGAAACCTTGGTCCACCGGGTTTTATTTTTTTTAGCGACTTTTGAAAACATTACAGCTTTCTGTAGACGTTTTCAACAAACCCTGCAGGCATAAGGACACAAATTGACCGTGGGGTCATGTTTGGTGTTTTTTTTTAAATTTTTTTTTAGGTACCCTGTTTGGCGAGTGTGCTAGTCTGTAGTGATTTTTGTTGTCACGAAAAAGCGTGTTTTTCGTGATTTTTGTGTTATGTAGGTCAAGGTGCATGCCAGGCGGTCACAAAAAGAAGCAAGCTTCCAGTGAAGCTGGGACTTTTTGCATAGAGGTCGGACACAAGTGAGGCAAGCGGAATTGTGTGAACTGGCTCTCTAGCCTAAACAGAAAGTAGACGTGCATTACTCCAGTGAGGCCTTAGCGGAAAGGAGACATTCACTGTTTTAAAACCCCTGTCTGTGGTAGTAATTGTTTCTAGATTGAAGCATTTTAGGGGTGACTGTGATGCCTGAGGCTAATAGGGAATATATAGGCATTTTGAGGCCCTGTGTATTTGTGTCCTACGGCCAACGCTGCTCTGCTGAAGAGAGAGAGAGAGAGAGAGAGAGAGAGAGAGGACATGAAAACATGGTCTTTTGCCAACGCTGGCTTTATGGCTGCGCCCATCTCGGCGAAACCATTATTTTGAAATTTCGTGAACACGGTCTGGCACGGTAATGGCGAAGGGGACTCTAGCTTCACCATTTTGGGACACTCTTCGGTTCTGGAAGACCCGAGGGGATGTATCTGAAAAACGTATAAAAATGAGGTGATACCCCCCCCCCCCACCCCCTCCGTCCATCAACCCCCCACTCCCCCGACCCCCAGATCCCGCCTTCTCCCCTTTTTGTACCTCCAAACTTGGGAACCGGAGGGGCAGCAGAACTGGAGCTTCGGCTGTCAATGCTCGGACCTTCACTGGCTTCAGTCCAGACTGAGAGCTGTGTTGACCTTTCCTTCGTTGTCAATTGTTTGACATCACCCTTACGTGGTGGGAATAGACTTTTAGCCCCCCAAAGAACCAACCACCCAATCCTCTGTGTTTTGAGAGAGAGAGAGAGAGAGAGAGAGAGAGAGAGAGAGAGAGAATATCAAGAATCAAGAATCAAGAAAACTTTATTGTTCAACGATAGAGGTAGTTTACGTGAAACAGTCAATTTTCATACCTGCCGTTGCTGTCTCTAGTAGTATCTATCTAAATAGAAAAATACACACACACACGTGTAACGCAACAGGAAAAAAGCAAAATAGCAATAAAACCATAGGAAATGAAACTACACTCTAATAAGACAGGAACATTTAAAAAGCGTGATGAACATACCAATTATGTCAATACATCAGAGTGTAGGAATGGGCGAGAATAAACTGCTGGAACTTGAGATTAAGAGAGAGAGAGAGAGAGAGAGAGAGAGAGAGAGAGACTGACTGACTGACTGACTGAAACGTTTATTTCAGGATAAAGACTTGTAGGCATGGTCTGCCTATCTTACAAGCTGTCCTGCTAATCTACGAACACTAAAAAAAGAGAGAGAGAGAGAGAGGATCAGCTTCTGTTCTAGCCTCTTTAGAAGCATAATGATTTGAAAATCGGACCTTTTTCCCGTTCGGTCGCGACCTTGATGGAGAGTAGTCGATATGTGAAGCTACACCCTTCGGTCGGTAGACTGGCGCTGTCGCCAGCTGAACTCAGTCTCCCCATCACTGTTGAACATGAAAACTGTTTGATTTCCATACAACTGCTGGCCAGACATGCGTCTCAGACAATCGCTACAAGGAAAAGCCAGCGCGGACCCACTTCTTGCAATGATCCTGACGCTCTCAAACACTTCAAGATGAGCATCGTCTGAGAACTCCGCCATCCGGAGGAGATGACCTTTCCGGCTTCCACTTCCAGGGTTTCGTCCCCTGGAGGATTATCTCCCGCTTCCCATCTCTTACGAGGCTCTAAGTTGTCGCTGAATGCAAATTACGCTTGTAATTACGGTAGCTTTTCATTATCATTATAAGGTGATACATTTTCCGCGCCCCCTTCCCTTTGGTGGGCGAAATTGGCAATTTGCGGCGTTCACGCCTTGTTGCCGGCTCCAACTGGAACTTGGCCGAGCTGCCGCGTGCTGCAAGCCAGAGGGGGTACCATTCCCGTGCGCTATTCGATTTACCTCACGGCTCTGGGCGAAGAATTGATCGTTAAATGATGTCTTATACAATAATGTTTTGCTGCCTCCGCGCCCATGGCCTGCAGCTCGCGGGACGCGAGAAATTTGGGAAGTGTCCAAGTACAGGAGTGGCTCGTGATGAGACAAGTTTCTTCATGTTGGTGGCGTGAGCCATGGCGATGGCTGGAACTTGGCTGTGGTATTTTAATGTTTTTTCCCCCTGTTGTCCCACTGGTTATCGTGACATTTGTAGGTGGGTCGGTTTTACCTGGGTGTGTTATTTTTATGGTACTGGCTTTTTTTTTTTTTTTTTTTTTTGTCCCATGGGTTACCGTGACATTTGTAGTTGGGGTGGTTTTAGCTGGCTGTGGTATTTTAATGGTACTGTATTTTTTTTGTCCCATTGGTCACCGTAACATTTGTAGTGGGGATTGTTTTACCTGGCTGTGGTATTTTAATGATACTGCATTTTTCCCCTGTTGTTCCACTGGTTATCGTGACATTTGTATTGGAGGTGGTTTTACCTTGCTGCTTTAATTTCTTTTGTCCCATTGGTTACCGTGACATTTGTAATGGGGATGGTTTTACCTGACTGCTATTTTAATGGTACTGCTTTTTTGTCCCATTGGCTACCGTGACATTTGTAATGGGGATGGTTTTGCGTGGCTGTGTTATTTTAATGGTACTGCTTTAATTTCTTTTGTCCCAATGGTTACAGTAACATTTGTAGTGAGAATGGTTTTACCTGGGTGTGGTAGTTTAATTGGGCGCTATCACATTCTCTTTGGCAGCGCTTAATTTGCATGATGGGACACTCGTACCCGTCAAGACGATTCGGTGTGATTGTTGCAGTGTCCATGACTACGAATACTGAATACACGTATCTGGGGATGGAGGTTAAAGAGGGGTGGGGATTGGGGGGGGGGGAGTGGTAGAGATGGGAAAAGAATGAAGATGATGCTGTCCGGTTGGATGGAGTTGTCGTGTCCTTTTCACTGAGACTGTGCTCGAATTTCCACTCCCTTATTTGTGGACCACCCTGCTGGTCTGGCGCCACTGTGGAACGTTTAGACGGCGCTGTGTAATGATTGATTCATGACTTCTAGCACACCACAAATGGCTTTTTGCAGGACTTCAACAACCGCATTTGCGAGGAGAGACCTGTCACAGTTAGAGAATTTTCAGCGTCCCTGAAACCCCTATAAAAGCCAAGGGAAGCCTGATTTCACAGCTGAGTTTTCGTTTTTGACACTGAGCGAGGAAGATCGCAGTTGCTAGTCTTCTCGTGCAGCATGCAACGCCCGCTAGACGCCATATAATAGCGATGTGTCTCGCTCACTGACCAAATGCACAATGAAGTCACCGCAAACTCACGCTCTGGTTTTTCGCGAGGAAAACTCAGCAACCGTAACAGAGTTGTCTGCATTATGCACAGTCGTAGGAGTGGCAGTTAAAAAAACAAACAAAAAAACCCACAATGTTTGTGGCTTTTTGTTAAGATTGCAGACCTTTAAGTGGATTGGCACCGGAAACACTCGCGTTATTTTGACAACACCCCGTGCTGGTGAGTGCACGAAACTCTATAGCCACCAGATTTAACGCGACCACAGCACGAGAATCACGATTTCTTACAGACTGGATTCCCTGTGGCTCCAGTGTTTGCATACGATGCGTCCCAATCTGACCCTCGGGAATGGCTGTCATGTCCGCCCTCTCCCCCCACCGCCACCCCCCCCCCCCTCCCCCGACCCTGGAGTAGGGTTTAAGCCAGCAAATGGGGATTTTCCCCCAATAACCAGTTGTGTTGTATCAGCGACAAAAAAACATCTCTTTCTTTGTCACGCGCGACAACAGCGAATTCTGGCAAACCGTCCGTCAGCCGACAAAGCAGCAAGCGCTAATGTGCCGTCATGCGCGTAGTGCGTATGAATGTTTGATGAGGATGTTCCAGCAGATAGGCCGACTGGATGAATGATACAGAACACATTAGGGTAGGTGTCGGTGTGATGTTGACAGGCATGTGGGTACAGTATTTTCTAATATTTCTCTCAGGAAAATAGGGATAATCTCCCTCCCAACCTCTCCTCCCCCCCCATCCCCCCCCCACCGGTCCCGGGGGTGAGAGGTGGTCTAACAGTTAGCGCTACGCTACTGAACGGCCGACACCGCTGTCACGGCGATGAAGCGTGGGTTCGATCGCAGGTCGAGCTTGTGATATGTGATACATGTACCAGTTTTTCCTGGCTACCGGGCTGCTCAGGGGGGGGGGGGGGGTGTTCTCTCCGGGTTATCCGACTTTCCTCCCCCAGCAAAAGTGCAAAATTGGTACGCGGATTTGAAAATCTCCACGGACAATTGCATTTACACAACTTTTTGTCCAGGTAGGTGTGCGCATAGGTGTAGTGCATTTGGTAGTCTAGTCGCCTAAGTTTTGGGGATTTTTTTTTTATTATAGTAAAACTGTGATCGATGCTTACATAATCAGGGGCGCCGGAAGATGTGGGGGGGGGGGGGGACAGAATCTTAGATGGGGGAAACGCCAGAGCCAGTGAAAGGAAGGACGTTGCCCGGAGAAATTGAAAAGCGGGGGGGGGGGGGGGGGGGGGGGGGGGGGGGGGGGGGGGGGGGGGGGGGGGGGGGGGGGGGGGGGGGGGGGTGGGGGGGGGGGGGGGGGGGGGGCGGCGCACTCTCTGGAGCACAGTCTTTCAGTGGAAAGTACCTCTGTGCACAGTGGGGAAATGGCGCTCACTGCGCTACCGTGACGGGCCTAAATTGTCTCGGTGCTCTCAAACACAAGGTCGCGCACTATGTCATCCTTGACCAGCTTTGAACCCAGAGGGATCCTCAATGGCGCAAGTGATGGCAGGCTGTCTTCAGAGTGAAAGTAGGCGTGTTTCTGAATCAGAGACATACATAACATGTCTCTGTCTGAATGGACAGATCTATTATTACATTCAGTCCTAGAGCACGGGTGTGTATGCTTTTGTAATCGTCTTTTATTCCACCACAAGGCAGGTACGTGATCGTCTGCACCGTGCAATAATACTTGCCTGTAGAGTGCAACACCCTTGCCTGTCAGAGTGCAACCCCCTTGCCGTTTACTCACATCCTGTTGGATCAGTGTACCACGTAAACAGTGCCATCAAAGTGCAACAATAATTGTCCGCTGGCAAAGATTTTGCCCAAACGAAAAGTGGTCGGATATTCAAGACTTCGTTTCAAATCGAATCATATGACACACAAGTCTTCGCTTTTCTAAAAAAATTCGCCATTTTTAAAAATGGCGCTGGGTGTAAGCAGTCACATTTTCACGCCCCGCCGAAAAGGGACTGCACTCTGGAGTCTAGGGGCGGCGTTCAGATGCTGCGCAGACAAAAACCTTTACGAACCAGGCAGGCACTGAAAGGTAGGACGTTGCCCAAAGAAGTGAAAACCGGGGGGGGGGGGGGGGGGAGGGGGAGTGATTATCAGACGACTTTCTGCCAAGTCGTTTTGATGTTTCATACAACGGCTAAACTGAGTTCTCTGTTGGGTGGGATGAGGGAGAGAGCAGGAAGAGGGGTAGGGGGAGGGGGGGGGTAGGGGTGGGAAGGGAGGGGGGGGGCAAGACCATGGCTTTGCCCCCCCTCTTGCCATAGTCACCTGATTTTCCAGGGGGGGGGGGGGGCAAAAAGATACTCTTGCCCCCCCCCCCCCGGTTCCGGCGCCTCTGATAATACACGTGATTTCTTAGACTTCTGTTTGAAACAGCAGTTGTAAATGTCACCTTTTGTTATGACAATACTTCCCTTTAGAGAAAAAAAAAGTCATGCACGGGCTTGTAACATTAGCATGCGCCGCTTTTGTGACATTAGGCTTGGTAGACAGAAGTGTAAGAGTATCATTGGTGATGAGATGACGCCCCCCCCCCCCCTCACTGTTACTATAGTCATTTATTTCTTTTTCTTTTTCCCCCGGGTGCCTGTGATCTGTGCGGGCAGTTGTCGACCAGTCACATGAAATAGCTGTTAGAACCACAGTTGCAAAATCACACGCTGACCTCTCGGAGCGCGAGAAACGCTCTAATTAACGAGCCCCTGTGACATCTTCCGAGTCCTAGCGTGAGATTGGAAGTCACGTCGTGACCTCCCAGAGTGCAACCGTTAATACGTCACGTCATGGCCTCTTGGGGATGCCAGCAACAGTCGATACGTCATTCCAGGAGAATTCCCGGTAATAGGAGGCGGTTTCCACGATCGTCGACTTCCGCTGTGTACGTGAGGCGCCTACGAACAGGCTCAGAAACACCAGACCAGCAACCAGCAGGCTTTCCAGAGAACTAGAAGGGCACCCGGTTTCTGAATGAAAAGTAGTATCGTTAATTGAACGAGCTGAAGAACGGATATTAGAAGGATGATCTGCTGCTGCACCAGAGGAGCTTAACGGTTTGGCACCGCCGGAAACCGTGACCGCCATGACGCACGCACACGTGAACCGGCCACACACCATCACTTACACACCGGACTTCAACACATCACGATCACGTAGTGCGAACGGTCAGCTCTGGTATTCAAGTTCCGGGAGTCAGAATCGCTTTTACTGATCTAGTTGTATTTCAACGTGGGCTGAACATTTCCAAAGCAACGTTGAAGGAGAGCGGCCTACCCGGAGAGAGGGCGGGTGTTTGGGTGTTTGGGAGTTTAACGTCCTTTTCCACCACGTATGGGTGATGTAAAAGACGGGGCAACGAGAAAAAGACCAGAACAGATACTTGACCCCAGCCGGGATTCGAACTCACAACCCGAGCATCGAAAGTCCAACGCTCTACCATTCAGCTAACCCGGCTCCCCTTACCCAGAGAGAACACCTAACGTCCAGTCCGAATGAACGGTGTCTCAATCGGGGCGCGAACCCTGGACCTCTCGCTTTGGTGGCAAGTGTTGTTTCCACTATTTCACCGACCTCTACGTGATGCCCTGGATGCTCCCGTTACTCCTGACTACGTGCTAGGAGGCTAGGACGTGAAGGACGGCGTCCTCAAAGGGAAGGGCAACTCTTCATCAGGTGATGTGATACAAACCAGCTGAGCTCCCCTTTTGTACAGCCGGGCCCGCTACATGATTGATGGCTTCGGACAATCACCGACGGCTCCCCCCAGACAATCCACTGAAAAAGAAACCGTGTGGCCCAAGATTGATCCTGGAAGGACACGGCCTAATCATATCAGGGCCGCTACATCGCATTTCGGGACCATCTACACACCAAGACAGCGGTGAACGCTGGAGACTGGGCAGCTCCCAAACCCACAGGGGGAGGTTTAGCAAAGATTGGGGGGGGGGGGGGGGGAGGGGAAGGGGTGGTAGCGAGGGGGGGGGGGTGTTATCCTGTTGCCACTTCGGTTCAAAAGTTACGACGACAGCTTCTCGCAGTGAAAACCTTAAAGATCTAAGCTCCCAACAAAAAGCTTACCGAAGTGTGAACAAATTTGACAGAGTCGACCAGAGTCGATTGTGCAAGCACAGTCAACTCTGTCACAGTTGCAGAGTTCACGCAGTGTCCAGAAACCGCGACAAAACCGTGCCGAAAAACTGCCCCCACTTTCTGTCGGGGTCCGTGCACGCTGCTGTGCACATCCCCGTGCAACCCGGCTCATTATGTGACCACGCCGCGGATACATCAATTTTGACGACTGAGCGATGTCGGACATGGCTCAAGCTATGCTACTGCCGGTAAGTACACGCATTTGAAAGCAATTTTGTTTCTTGCGTAAACATTTCAGCTCGCATACGAGCGACACTGACCAAATACAAAAGTGACACGACTTGTATGGGGATCACTGCGGACAGTACTGACTCGGTCACGGCTGCTGTGATGACCACTGCACGGACGGATGACTACTGCACGGGGATGTGCACAGTAGCGTGGACGGACCCCTACAGGAAGTGGGGGCAGTTTTTCGGCACGGTTTTGTCAGGACACTGTGTGAACTCTGCAACTGTGACAGAGTTGACTGTTCTTGCAAGGTCGACACTGTAATTTTTTTTTTTTTCATTTCGGAAAGCTTTTTGTTGGGAGCTTAGATCTTTAAGTTTGAAGTATGGGAAAAAGTAATGTCTTTGGTATGGGTATGCCCACACATAATTATGTCTTTACATGTTAGTGAACATAGTTTTCTGTTTGAAACTGCTCCTTTTCTTTCTTTTCCTTTCCTTCACACCGACACCCAAAGTCCGGTGCTACTCACAATTGAAAATGGCAACATTGTTGTTTTTACATGTGTAAGTGTGTGTGTGTGTGTGTGTGTGTGTGTGTGTGTGTGTGTGTTGGGAGAGAGAGAGAGAGAGAGAGAGGGGGTGGGTGGGTAGGTGGGTGTTTGGGGGTTTAACGTCCTTTTCCACCACGTAGCGTGATATCAAAGACGGGGAAACGATGAAAAAGTCAGCACAAATATTTGGCCCCAGCCGGGATCGAACTCACGACCCGAGCATTAGAAGTCCAACGCTCTACCATTCGACCACCCCGGCTCCCCAGGGGAGAGAGAGAGGGGGAGGGGGCGGGAGGGAGGGAGGGGAGAGAGAGAGAGAGAGAGGATTTTTTTTTATATGTATGTGTACTTTTTGATTTATTCTACGTATTGTTAGTTGTTAATATGCACGTGTCCTTTTTAAAAAGTGTCTCTATAAAGATTCTTTGATTTTTCTTTGAGACGGAAACAAACATGAAGCAAGCAAGCAACACTCGATGCAACTGTTTACTTGATTTCAGTTTGTCAGTGTGAAAGAAAGTGGTCGTATTCCAGCTGCAAACGCTACTACATAACACAGTAAAGACGTAGATATGTGGCTGAACATGACAGTAGTCGTCGCCAAACTTTCAGCACCGGAAAACCTCTCCACTATCTCGACTCGACTAACCCGTGTGAAGGCGTGCATTCTGCCGTGCCAGCACGGTTATGCCAAAAGAAAAAGCGAACAGTTCTGGGGGAGGAGGTAGCAGGAGGGGGGAGGAGGTAGTGGGTGGGTGGGGGATCCAGCTTTCCAGAGTCTTCCCGGGTAGGCATTTCAGGGTCCTGATTATCGTTAAATTGATCAAAATTTCCCTCCAGCTTTCCGGCCGTTCTCTGCGGCTTGCCAGTGAGTACAACTCACTTTTCCCTCCGAGCTTTTCACCTACATCACGTACACGAGAGAAAGCCAGAAATATCTGCGGCAAAAAAAAAAAAAAAAAAGAAGAAAAAAAGAAGAAGAGGAAAAACGCATGGCAATGCCATGTACGTGATCGGCCTTAAAGGTCTGCAATCTGAACAAAAAACCGCAAACATTGCTTTTTTTAAAACTGCGACTCCTTCGATTTTGCAGACAATCCAGGCAACTCTGTCACAGTTGCAGAGTTTTCAGCGCTTCGGGGACCCTTATAAAACCAGAGCACGAGTTTGCCGTGACATTATTTGACTTTTGGTCAGTGAGCGAGACACATCCTACAATGTCTAGCGGATGTTGAGTGCTGCACGATCTTTCTCGCTCAGTGTCAAAACGCAAACTGAGCTGTGAAATCAGGCTGCCCTTGACTTTTATTGGGGTTTCAGGGGACGCTGAAAACTCTGCAACTGTGACAGAGCTGACTGTGCTTGCACGGTCGAATCTGTAAATTTTTTCTCACACTTCGGAAAGCTTTTTGTTGGGAGCTTTGATCTTTAAACCAGCTGTACAAACTCTCAGCCCCAACATGATTCATCAAGTAAAGTAGATTGTAGTTTTATAGTGCCCGGTGTTATTTTCCTATCTTTTTTGACGTAGACAATCAAACATTGATTTAGCCAGTAGCGTAACATGTTACGCTAGAAATTGTGAAACAACACTACAGGCGCGTAGGAAGATGCTGAGAGGAAGGGGGGGGGCACTAAGTCGGGTGAGCCATACGGCCGGGGTGAAGAAGGGTGTGTGTGTGTGTGTGTGTGTGTGTGTGTGTGTGTGTGTGTGTGTGTGTTGACTGCCAAGGATTGTGTCCTGCGACAGCAGAGCAGAGGGGCCCCACCACTGGTGGGCCCCCTCTCCTCTTATCAAAAGCAAGGGGGGCCCAAAGATATTCGGGCCCCCCTTCCAAAAATCGAACGGGGGCCTGGGCCCCCAGGGCCCCCGTGGTTCCTACGCCCCTGCACTAGAAATGTCACACAAATGCATTCAGGGATCGCTGAAACAGCACAAAAGGGGGAAACGCTGAAGTGGCTTGGAGGGGGGGGGGGGAGGATGTAGAGTGAAGTGCAAAGATCTGTGGTGAATGTTACGTGTATATTTTATGGCATCGTTTTGCATGTGTCGCGTCAGAAAGGTCGCAATAGCGTTTGAAAAGGCTGCGTCAGACGCCGCTGAACTTTGGGGTCTCTCTTCACTGACAGCGTTGCAAGCGTTGTTGCGGTCGGTCCCTTTGCCATGTTTCCCTGCGGCCGTACATGCAGTCAGACTGGTGCTAATGAATGGTGGTAACTCTCTCTCTCCCCACGTCTCTCGCTGTGTGTGTGTGTGTGTGTGTGTGTGTGTGTGTGTAATATGCTGATTTCGTTGGGGAGCCGGGGTGGCCGAATGGTAGAGCGTTGGACTTCCAATGCTCGGGACGTGAGTTCGAATCTCGGCAGGGGCCAAATATTTGTGCTGGTTTTTTTTTTCATCGTTGCGCCGTCTTTGATATCACCCTTTTGTGGTGGAAAAGGACGTTAAACTTCCACCCCCCAACCACCCGCTGATTTCGTTATGTATGCTTTGATTGTTAACGGATCAGTTGCGTCTGTGCCGACTGCCGAGGCGTCTTGATAACCTGACCATGTAGAAGTGAAGTCTTTTGCATCGTATTGTGTGAAGAATAAGAGAATAAAGTCTTGTGTGTGTGTGTGTGTGTGTGTGTGTGTGTGTGTGTGTGTGTGATACTTTTGAGATAGCAACAGCCACCTACTAGACTAGCAACAACTGTTTCCGTTCCAAAACGTTGCAAGCGCTCTGCCACATCGTGTGACATACATCAGTGGAACCAGAAACTAAGCCAATTAGGCTTTGTTCAGTAGCGGTCATTGATTACAGTAACTTCATGGCGTAGGCGTGGGACTACCTTTCCATGGGTCGAATGGTAGAGCGTTGGACTTCCAATGCTCGGGGTCGTGTGTTCGAATCCCGGCGGGGGCCAAATATTTGTGCTGGCTTTTTCATCGTTGCCCCCGTCTTTGATATCACCCCTATGTGGTGGAAAAGGACGTTAAACCTCCAAACACCCACCACCACCCACCCCACCTGTCCATGGATTTCCTGGTCACGCTAATACAGACTACACCTTTGCCGTGACCGAGCCACACATCACCCATAGACCAGTCAATTGTCGCCATTCTCCGTTCCGGTGAGCCATTGGCACAGACGTGCTTCTTCGCGTAATTCTGCAAGGAGGAGGAAACCACGCGCTGTGCTCGGGGAAGAATGAGCATTGTCCAGTAGTGGTCAGCATGCTGTTGAAAGCCTCATTCAGCTTCCATTAACTGTCGATAGAGTGGAGAGGGGCAAGGTGAGGAGGGCGGGGGGATGTGGGTGTGAGAATAGGGGACTGGTCATGTGGGGGAGGCAGCCAGCACTCGGCGACTCGATCGATAGCGGCGTCCTGTGGATGGCGGTGTCATGCAGAAAGCATTACCCTCCCCCTCCCTCCCTTACACCCCCTTCCTCCCCCCCCCCCCCCCCCCCCCCACACACAGACATATCTGGCCTTGTATGCTTCCAGCCAATCTATGCCATTCACTCCTGTTTTCCTCAGAGGGCTGTGGCTGACTCTACCCCTTCTGGGAGTACGATGTCGCCTTCTCTACCACATTTTCAGCCGACTCCTCTCGCTCCAGCATGTCCTCAGTGCTTATCAGTGTTGCTTGAACCTTTCCTTTTTCACGGTGTGAGTACACATAGACACCCCCCCCCCGCCCCCCCTCCCTCTCTCTGTCTCTCTCTCCCCCCCCCCCCCATACGTGGTGGACGTGGTGGATAAGGACATTAAACTCCAGGCTAACACCCACCCACATACCCACCCTCCCTCTCTCTCTCTCTCTCTCTTGTAGTGATGATTTACTAAAAATACGGATCAATATAGTCTGCCATTGCAATATTGTCACAATGTATTTGTTCCACCATGAGCAGTACCATAAGCCGTGCTTATTCACACTCTTTAACTGTCACGTTTCTACACCATGGATTGCAATAAACTTGTTTAAGCCAACTTTTCGTCCGTCCACTGCCCGCTCCGTCCCCCCCCCCCCCCCCCGTCCATAGCTGAATAGTTCGAATTATTCTCGTCACCAATATATGCACACACAACGGAAATTTGTTCGTGTTTGTGGCGCATTCCTGGACCCCCCAAAACCCTAAATGCATTCAACGTAAAATAAAATGCACACAACCATGAAAGATTCATGTGTGCATTTCCGGAACCATAAAATTAATGCACAGGGGGTGCCCTCTCATTCTCCGATGAAAGAGACAGTTGCTGCAGTTCCGCAACGTGGAGCACGGATGCTAGCGGTAAAAATGTATGTGAGGGGAGAATGGTGATACGTTGCCTTATAAAAAGTGCGTCTTCTCCAGATTTAGGGGGCTATCTGTATAGTTTGACAGCTGCGTTCACGTCCACTGTCACCGTATGTTGGTGGTGGATGTGCCGTCTGTCTGTCTGTCTGTCTGCCTGTCTGTCTGCCTGTCTGTCTGTGCCTCTCTCTCTCTCTCTCTCTTTCTTTCTCTCTTTTGTAATTTAGAGTAGCAACGGCAAGTTTGGAAATGGTAACTGTGCCAATATCTTTACCGTTGAAAAATAAAGGATCATTGTCATTGTCATTCTCTCTCTCTCTCTCTCTCTCTCTGGGGAACCGGGATAGCCGAATGGTAGAGCGTTGGACTCGCAGTGCTCGGGCCGTGAGTTCGAGTCCCGGCTGGGGTCAAATATTTGTGCGGCCTTTTTCTCGTTGCCCCGTCTTTAATATCGCCCTTACGTGGTGGAAAAGGACGTCTCTGTCCCCCCCCCCACCCCACACACACACCAACCCAGAGCCTGCAACCCATGCGATCAAACGCATTCAGCCAAGGATATGATCTACACGCATCTCCACTTTCTGATGTTCCGCGATGTTCCGCAGACTTGTAACAGCGCTCCAGCAGCAGGCTTCCGAACCCTGGGTCAACCTCTTTACGTTGGCTCTCCCTGTCCGTCCAGAAAGGGTGAAGGGTGCGATACTGTAAGTATATGATTATGGTGATTCCAGGGATCCTCCAGGGGGAGAGGATGCGAACGATACACTTTCCCTAGGGAGGTTAGACTGCAGCGTTCTGCTCGGGTCCAGCAGTGGAAGAAGTGTCTGTTGTGCATTCACTATCATTTTCAAGTTCTTTTTTACTTGTTTCTATGTTTCACGTGCTTTATTCGCAACGTGTTCATGTGAAAACATTTTTGTGTTTCGCAGTGGGAAGTCAGGCTAGCTTTTTCAGGCTTTGTTTGTCTGTCTGTCTGTCTGTCTGTCTGAATGCTTTGCCCTAGAACGCCTTACAGATTATGACAAAAAATTAAACACTTTTAGCAAGGTTGCCTGAAAAATTACCCTGATTACCTAAATGATCCTTACAGCTACGCAAACATCGTAGCAGCACAGTTTTGCAAACGAAAATAACAATACCCCCCCCCCAAAAAAAAAAACAAACAAACAAAAAAACAAAAACAAAACAAAACAAAACAACAACAACAACAAAAAAACAAAACAAAAACAAAACAAAACAAAAACAAAAAAACAACAAAAAAACAACAACAAACAAACAAAAAACAAAAAACCCAAAACAAAACAAAACAAAAAACCCAACAACAAACAAACAAACCAAACAACAACAACAACAACAACAAAAAAAAAACGAAAAAAAAAACAAAAACATACAAAAGAACAACAATAATAATTAAAAAACAACAACAACAAAAAACAAGAAGAAGAACAAAAATGTTAGGTACAATTTCACAAGCTAAGAACCAAAACCACAGTCTCTTACTGCGTCGCAAAATTAGAATACTGCAGTCTGTGTGTGTGTGTGTGTGTGTGTGTGTGTGTGTGTGTGTGTGTGTGTGCGTGTGCGTGCGTGCGTGCGTGCGTGCGCGCGCGCGCCTGTGTGTGGAAATGCAGTCAATATCACGTTTCCGTTGGCATTGTTCTGGACTCGAGTAGGCTGGATTTACGATTAGAATCCTGGCCGGATGGCCTGTGTCTTGTGTAAGATCAGTTCCGCAAACCGTCAGCCTAGCGTATATCTGATGCCACATTGCAACATGCCTTTTATCACCGGCTTAGTGCATCTGTATAGGTTCATCCTGGTAAAACTGAAATCCAAACAAAGTGCATTCACATACAGCACGTGGCGAATCCGTCCGTGCCACGTTGGTTGTCCTGAGTGGAACTGATGGCCTTCAGGGAAACCTCGGGAACCGCCGATATTTCTCATTTGTGTATCAGTCCATTATGCGTCGTGCTTGGCAAAGACAGGTGACATTTTAACAACCCCAACCAACCATAGAGATCTTACCTGAAAAGGCACGAAAAGAAGCGCTCAGCGATGCAAACAGGACTAGGGGACCTGTGGTGTTTCGCAAGAGTTCAAGTACGCATGCGCCGCACAAGTGTTGAATACACACGGAACTGTGATCTGAAGCGCCGGTTCGACATGAGAAAATGAGCACATGGCCTGTATGGTACAGTCGATTTCGGTTGCACGGTCTCATGTGTCCAACTTCAAATTGCGCAAAACTTCCAGCTGACTTTTTTGTTTGTTTGTTTGTTTCCATTGCGAAATATCCGTGTATCGTAGATGTGGAATGCCACTATGATCGGTGAAGACCATAGATCACCATCAGGCTTTTAACTCTTCAAAGTCCAAGCCTGACCACGCCCTGCCCGTTATATGATAAGACTGGTAAAAAAAAAAAAGAAGAACAAGCCACTGCACACCAGTAGGAGCCACTTCAAGCCACTATTACGCAAGTCGCGGACCTTCCCGATAGGCGCGAGACCGCTGCGGATTGCGTAATAGTGACTTCAAGAGGACTGTGGAGATCTGAAAATTTCCAGTAAAAATACGATTTTTGCGTGGGCTTTAAAGAGTTAGTACGCAGTCTTTATTATTATTATAATTATTATTATTATTATTATCATTTCACAGAGCTGAATGATTATATAATTATGCAAAATATATATACACGAAAGACAGATTTTAATGAGTGGATAAAATAGGCTATAGTCGTGGTGTGGGCTTTGGTTTATTAGCAACCTTTAACACGGATATGTGTGTGTGTGTGTGTGTGTGTGTGTGTGTGTGTGTGTGTGTGTGTGTGTGTGTGGTAATAATAATAACTGAGTATTGTATAGGCGCTTTACCCAATTTCTTCAATCGGCTCAAAGCGCCGCGAGCTGAACCCAACACGCACGCTCACATGAATCACACGCATTCTCTCACACACTGGACACGAACACATTACAATCACCTGGTGTGAAGGGTCAGTTCAGCTATTTAAGTTTCGGAATTTAGAATTGCATTCATTTTCAAACTTTGTGGGCTGAACATTTCCAAAGCAGAGCGGGAGGAAGCCGGAGTACCCGGAGAGAACCCCCGACGATCGGTCCAAATGAACGGTGCCACGTACGAGAAGGGAAAATTCTTTTCCCCGAGTGGGACTCGAACCTGACCTCTTGCATCGGTGACGACGTCGCTTAACCACTAGACCACCGACCGCCCCCGGAATGACAGTGACAATGACAATGACAATGACAGTGATCCTTTATTTTTCAACGGTAAAGCTATTGGCACAGTTACCATTTCCAAACTTGACGTTGCTACTCTAAATTACAAAAGAGAGAAAGACAGAAAGAACAAAATTCAAGCAATCTAAACAAACAAACAAACAAACAAAGACAATCACCAAGCAAACAACCGAGTACATAAGCCAAAACGCAACGGAATAAGAGGCTACATCTACGTTCAAACAAAGTAAAAAAAAGAAGTTCAAACAAAGAAAAGAAAGAAAGAAAAGAAAAAAAGAAAGAAAAAAAAAAGAAGAAAAAAAATTACATACATCCTCTCTCCCTCTCTCTCTCTCTCTCTCACACACACACACACACACACACACACACACACACACACACACACACACACACACACACACACACACACACACACACACCGGTACACACTGAGCAGGTGTCATCACTACAGAACATGTACATGTCAAGTCGAGCAAAACCAATGGGTGGTCAATATAAAGTGGTGTCGATACTAAGAATGGAGGACTAAGGAACACTAAGGTCGAGGCTGTGGCTAGGGTATTTTTTTTTTTCTCGTGGCCATCTGCCGCAGTGAGGTCTTGAACAAATTAGTGTCATCAGTTGTACGCTTTCCGACAGGACACCCAACGCATTCGGGATCGGCTTCCGACTTCGGCTGAACGGGTTTTCCTCTAAAACAGCCGGCAGACCCTCGGGTGTCCTGACTGTCCTGACTGGCTCAATCCTTTTATATGGCCTCCTTTGATTGGCTCAGCTCGAGACTGAGTGTCAGGGCAGTAACATGTACTCTCTTGGGGGAAGAAAACAATTTCGGTCAGTAAAAGTGCATCGGTTAAAGGCCCATCGTAGGGCATTTTTTTTTTATAGGTTCGCAAGTCGTTTGGAGATGTTTTACGGGGAGTTACACCACGTGACTTTAAGGCCTACGAGGAGCACGGACGGGAGTGTACGAGGAGCAATTATCTATTTTGGAGACAGCTGCCGAAATAACAGTTTTCCTGGAGAAAAATCGACAGTCCTCTTGTTCTGTAGGAAAAAAAATTATTTTATGCAGAAAATGGCGGCTTTTTTCCCGGCAGATAAGTCGGAGAAAAACTGCTATTTTGTCACCTCTCGCCAGTGTTTTCTGCTTTTTTTGTTTGTTTGTACTAAAGTGCATATTTCACACAGCTGACAAGGACTGCTTCGGGTCGTTGAAGTTCTCTTCGTTCGGCCGGCCAGCAAACGGCAGCGAGGGTGAAGCCTAGAAATGTCGGACTCATTAATTAACTCTCTCCATGCTAAAGTCCCCATGCATTTGGGGCCCGCACGTTCACAACGCTTGACTGCCGCAGAGGTTCGATTTACGGGATCGCCAATTTCCTGTTTTTATTCTCAGTCAATGCGGAACTAAATACAGCACTAGCAAAACGGGTTTCTACCAGTCAAAGGGAAGTAAACATATATAACCATATGTTCGTATGCTATTCGGAGAAGACGCTCGGCACAGAGAGAGTTAAAGGAACTGAAGGAAGTCGGTTGGCTCAGTCGGTTAAGCGTCAGACTCGAGATCGGAAGGTCAAGGCTCCGAATCTTTTTTTTTCTTTTTTTAAACTACTTTATTGTCCCTTTCGGGAAATTCGGGCTGCTTCCCCCGGGGGAAGCGCGTCGCCGTAGTGCAGCGCCAACTATCCTATTTTAGAGAGCCCAAATATGTACACACATTTCACTGTGTCTTTGAAATCACCCTGGCAGCGCACCTCAAAACACCCACACCCACCCACCCACGCCTTTAAAAAGGAACCAGGCCACACAGGCTCAGTTCTCGGCGGCAATATATTGCACAATAACAGACTCAGTCAGCCAGAAAGCCGGCGACCCTGACCACCAGCAGGCCGGTGCGTACGCACATGGTGATCGCGACGTCAGTCCGCTACTACCAGTGTCGGAAGGAAACAGCGGATTGAGAGCCGAGTATGGATCCAACATCCGCCCCGAATGCCAGAGCTGACCCAATGTGTTTGCTCGCTCGGTCTGACGGGTTTGCCCTTGTCTTGCT
>JACVVK020000004.1:6732500-6735000 GCA_018292915.2 Batillaria attramentaria
GATCTACTGATGTGCATGCATTCTAACACGAGGCAATCCGCAGTGCCATGAAAATTTGATGCTGCTCACCCCGTTTCGCAAATTTCGCCAACAAACCTCAGTAAATCAATTGTGCCCTCAGTGTTTCGCAAGATTCACAAACGAAACTCAGCAAAAAAACAGCACGAGCTGGTCCGCAGTTTCGTGAAACAATCCGTGTTGCTTACCCTGTTTTGCAAAATTTCGCCATCGAAACAGTCGTGCATTGTTTCGCATGATTCACAAGCAAACTTCAGCAAAACAGCATGAGGCGACTGGCAGTTTCGTGAAGCAATCCGTGTTGCTTACCCTGTTTTGCAACATTTTGCCATCAAACATCATCGAGACAGTCGTGCCTTGTTACGCAAGATTCACAAGCAAAACTCAGCAAAACATCGTGAGGCGTCCGGCACTCCGTTTCGTAAAAAAAAAAAAAAAATCCACGTCGCTTGCCCTGTTCGGCAAGACGCAGCAGCAAAACTCAAATTTCCAAGTAATGGAATAATGGCGATATATACCAATCCTCCCAGACAACGCAACATTGGCCCGTGTCATCTGAATTCATGTATTCCGCTGTTTCCAACGGGAGATCATCCCATACATGGTTTCTGGACATAAAGTACGGGCAAAAAGGATTACGTCCGCGGCGCCCTCTGTCTCCCTGGAGCGGGTAATCAGCAAATGGGAGCTAATCTAATCCGAGACTCGCGTCAGAATGTCCCGCAACCAATGACAGAAGGCCACTCACTCACACGTGACCCTCTCTGCCGGGGCTTCTTGGCAACTCTTGCTCGGGATTTTGTATTATAGGCAACAATTACCTTCATGTGAGGGAGGTAACTCTGGGGACTTTTAATCACAAGATGCATAGAAAACGAAGAGGTTGGTTAGCACACTGGCAGTGTAGTGTTTCGAGCTAACAGTTTGGCAGTTACGGAAAATGGCGTGAAAGTTTTTGTGCATACAAACGTTGTTATTGTCCAGTTAAACTGATATTAACTAGAAAATTGTCTATTGGCACCCGCTTCGCGATGTGAAAATAAAAATAAGAAGGGAAGTTTAGTTGAAAACTGTTCGTTTTAAAACGACACCACAACAAATTCACATTATTATCATGCTTAAGTGTACTTGGATGTCTATCTTCAATGTGGAAACCAAACCAAACCAAACCAAACAACCATAAAAAACAGCCGAGAGTGACTTCCTTTAAAACTGTGCCTTTAACCTAAATTCTTGAGTACTTTGGAGATGTATATCAAACACACAAATAAAGAAAGAGTACCTCCAACTCTTTCTGTTACTCACTAGGGGGCGTTCAGCATGTTAGGCAAGAAGGTCAAACGAACCACCATGTTCTCGACGTCTTTGCATGCTTTGCATCATGGTATATTTGCATCATTCAGTCACATCGCAACGTCTGGTTAGTTGTTAATGTCGCTGTTTGGTTTGCTTCACCGCTGGCGCATTGCAATCCAGGTATTGAGCGGGCAGAGGTGTGTGTGGCGGAAAATCTCATATACACAGGGGTCATTTAGTTACATCACGCAAGATTCCTGCTGGGTTGGCATCCGTTACAACTGGCCCCCTTGAGAGCTGTGCGTTATCAGGTTACGCGCTACTGGCCATTTTAATCATGTTGATAATATTTACTCGGCGACAGACACCTGCGCCAGTTTTGTGAAGGCCATTTTCTGCTCAGTTTGATCACGCTAATGGTTACAGGACTTCTGCTCCGTCCGGTGTATGCCTACGTCAGACAGCAACTAAAAATAACTTTGCGCGAGTTGAATGGGAAAAGAAAAGCCACTTAGGAAGATGTTAGGCTGTTTGCCGAATGAAGTGATGGTCTGTTTGGGCATTGCGACCGTGTGGGCGAAGGACACAAATACACAGGGCCTCAAAATGCCCATATATTCCCTGTTAGCCTCAGGCATCATAGTCAGCCCTAAAAATGCTTCAGTCTAGAAGGGACGGTGAGTGGGTGTTTGGGGGTTTAACGTCCTTTTCCACCACATAGGGTGATATCAAAGACGGGGCAACGATGAAAAAGCCAGCACAAATATTTGGCCCCAGCCGGGATCGAACTCACGACCCGAGCATTAGAAGTCCAGCGCTCTACCATTCGACCACCCCGGCTCCCCGCTTCAATCAAGAAACAATTACCACCATGAACAGACCATTCAAAGGCACGCACCTGACAGGGGTTTATAAAAAGGTGATTGTCTCCTTTCCGCTCAGGCGTCACTGGAGTAATGCACGTCTACTTTCTGTTTAGGCCAGAGAGGAAGTTCACACAAATCCGCTTGCCCTACTTGTGTCCGACCTCTGTGCAAAAAGTCCCAGCTTCACTGGCAGCTTGCCTCTTTTTGTGACCGCCTGCCATGCACATTGACCCACATAAAAGACAAGATGGCCACTGACCAGCCCAATATGTTGTTTCCATTTAATCACCTGCTGTCGTCACGGTCGTTCTTTTGTAATG
>JACVVK020000004.1:6740000-6765000 GCA_018292915.2 Batillaria attramentaria
CACGTAAGAATGATATCAAAGACGGGGCTACGATAAAAAGTCCAGCACAATGTTGACCCCAGCCGGGAATCGAACTCACGACCCGACCATTGAAAATCCAACGCTCTACCAATCGGCTATCCCGGCTCCCCGAGAGAGAGAGAGAGAGAGAGAGAGAGAGAGAGAGAGAGAGAGAATGGATTTTCTGCTCTGTGTGTGACATAGCGGCTGTCAACATTGTTAGTCATAATATGACGTTGCATTTGAGTATACGCCCTTGTCCTTGTTTGCATATGACTTTGTGAAATCAGGTCAGCTTTGATTTTTTTTGTTCCCCGAGCAGGACAAAAATTTGACATCAGCCTAGGTTTCTGTTGTTTGTGGGAAATGCTAGGACCAGAGGATTTTATTTGAGGATCTGTGCAACAGTTCAAAGAACACAAAATTAATGCACGAGGGCGAGGCCTCCAAGTGCCTATGCATTCCATGTTAGCCTCGGGCATCATAGTCACCCCTAAAAATGCCTTCAATCTGGAAACAATAATTACCATGTACAGATCCTTCAAGGGCACGCATCTTGCGGGAGTTTGAAATTAAATAGAACGCCTCCTTTCCGCTCAGGCCTCAATGTAGTAATGCAAGTCTACTTTAGGCCAGAAAGCCACTTCACTGAAACCCGCTCGCGTCATCTTTCCCTCTCTTGTGCGCTAGAAGTCCCAGCTTCACTGGCAGCTTGAGCTTGCCTCTTCATGCAACCCGCTGACACGCGCCTTGCCCCACAAATACGAAAATCAGGAAAATCACGCTTTTTTGTGACGACAAAAATCACTACAAACTAGAACACTCGCCAACTTTCTTTGATTGTAAGAAGGTTGCTGTAATTTGGCAATGTGTTTCTGACTGTATTGAAGTGAAACTAGGAATGAAGCTGAAGCTCTTATGTACCGATGTTTTATTTGGCTATACACCGGAGAAGGTAAATGTTCACTGGGTTAAAATAGTCAACCATTTGATACTGATCGCAAAAATGTGCGTCAGTAAATATAGATATGGAAATAGAATAGACATGAAAATTTTGTTTGAAAAGGAAGTCAACCTTAGAAAACTGAAAAAAAAAAAAAACACTCGCCAAACAGGGCCCTTCAAGTAAACACCAATCTTGACCACACGGTCAGTTTGTCAGTGTTACTACACTTACATCTTCGAAAATCACCACCAAAAAAAGCAGGATCCACTGGAAAGTTTGATGACGTACTATACTGACGTTTTGTGGGTTTGATCAACCGTTACCAGGCAGCAAACAGGGACCACAATCTCGTAACACGGTTCTGGCCAGTGGCCAGTTGTAGGAACCACGTTGCTTAGCTGCCATCAATAGCATTTTTATCAATTATTTATATTTGCATCAGTTCTGTCGGAGTTATACACGCGTCCTGTTGAGCTGAAATGGTACAGATCAAGAAATGACAGTAAGTCTCTCTGTCTCTCTGTGTCTCTCTCTCTCTGTCTCTCTCTCTCTGTCTCTTCCTCTCTGTCTTTCTCTCTGTCTCTCAGTGTGTCGAACTCGAGTTCGAGTTCTCTTTGTGTGTGTGTGTGTGTGTGTCTCTGTCTGTCTCTCTGTCTGTCTCTGTCTGTCTCTGTCTCTGTGTTTTGTTGGTTTGATACGGTACGCTTTCAGTTATGCTCCCTCGCCATGTGATTGTGTTTAACCGCCTCTGTCTGATGACCCGTCAAATAAATCCGTTCTGAGTTCGCTGTCTCACTGTCTGTGTCTCTCGCTGTCTCTCTCTCTCTTCCTGCCTGCCTCTCCCTCTCTCTCTCTCTCTCTTGTTCTGATGAGAGGGCCACCAGACAGCACTGACAAGACAATGTATATGAAATTATGGGCTTTGTGTCGATTTGCTTCCCACAGAACTTGCTCTCATACTGCGTAACGAATGTGGCACGTGCAAACCGCCTGATTTATGTCATTTTGCATCTCCAGCGGTAAAACTACACCGACTGCTTTAGATTCCGCCCTTTCCGAGCCTTTGCCCATCATGCCATGTTTTGTCAGTGCCTCGCTGTGCGAGAGTGCAACTGAAAACGAGTGGAAAAGCACGTTTTCTTGTTGACTCACGTGATTTACTTCTTTTGTGGGCAAAAATCAGCTTTCAGGAACAGCCCGAAGCTTGAACAACTGAGCTGACCCTCCGCATCACGTGATCGTATTGTCTTGATATCCGGTGTTTGAGTAATGATTTATGTGAGCCTGCGTGTTGGTTCAGTTTGCTGCGCTTTGGGCCAAGCAACTGGGCAAAACGCCTATATTGATAGGGCGCCTATCCCCGGGGAACGAGCTCTAGGCGCCTTACAACCGAAGTAAAACACACACACACACACACACACACACACAACTCACTCAATGTACACTACGTAAGAACAACTATAAAAGTAAAAGAGCACACACACACACACACACACACACACACACACACACACACACACACACACACACACACACACACACAGCACTGAGTAGAAAAAAAAAAAGGACAGGCAGAGACCAAGATTAAAAACCAAGAACAAGTACCCGTGATAAAACCCAAAATAAACGGATAGATTGAAATGCGCCAGATAAAACCTTAAAAGATAGCATTATTATTATTATGGTTGTTGTTGTTGCTATTATTATTATTATCATTATTATTATTATTACCGATGCAAGCCGCAGAGCAGACTAGACAAAATGTCACACTGCCCTTACATCGGTGCTGCTTGTTACAGAACCGGCTCTTGAAAAACAGAATGATTTATCAGGAATGACGCCGCCTGGTCTGTCTGACTTGCGACTTATCACGAAAGCGCAACGGCGTGCGAGGAACGGATTCCAAAATGTGATTTGACCAACAAGCCCCTGCATTCACTGGGTAAAAACCCCACACTTTCAATTCGATCAGCAAGGCAAAAAGATCTTACAGCCTTGATCAGATCTCGGGATCTGACAAAAAAGGCTTCCTCCCGTTCAAAGTGAAAATTGCGAGCATTAGAGGAGAGAACTGCAGCGCGCGGAATGTAGGGAAAGGAAGAGAGACATTAATTTTGAGCAGAAGTTTTCAGTGTCAGGCCACAAAATGTCGGTAGGGTCGAACCTGTCCGGGTGGCCGCCTGTCCTGCCCTGGTGCCTGAACCCGCTCTCGTGTACACACGCACGCACAAATATCAAGTGTGCGCGATTAAAATCCCACGTCCACCTTTCGAAGAAGAGCAGGCTGCCCTGGTGCCTGCTCCGCCCTCGTGTACACACGCACGCACAAATATCAAGTGTGCACGCTAAATATCCCACGTCCACCTTTCGAAGAAGAGTAGGCTGTAGCCACCCGGTAGCGTGGAAAAACATGAATACTGTCGCACGCACCAGTGTGAATAGCAGGGTGAAGGTTTGCACATGAAGTAGCGCTTAGCGGCAGTAGGCTTTCACTGCTTTGTCCTTCAGCCCTGCGGCGCCATGAGCATTTCAAAGGCGATGGATATGTACGCCGAGGAGAAATCTACCATACCATACACGTGCATAATGCCTGTTTATGGGGGTCAACAACTAATTTTTAGGCAAAATGTTGATACATGTACCGCGAAAACAGCTCAGAACAATCTATGAGCATAAATATCATAAATATTGCCCCTTTAAAATCACACACACACACACACACACACACACACACACACACACACACACACACACACACACACACACACGCACACACACACACACACACACGCCACAGAAAAAAAAAACCCCATAAACTAAATAAACCAAGGAATGTGAAAAAACCCTCAAAAAACAAATAACCCGCCAGGGTTATCGGAAAAAGGAAAATCCCAGAGAACGATGGCGTCATGAAAATGCTAACGACGCACGTGCGGCTTTCAGAGACGGATTATGGCGATGCTCACTACAAGAGGGTTCGTTTGAAACGCGTGTTATTTTACAGAGTGGCTTCTGTATGAGCAGTTAGGTCCCCCCCCCCCCCCCCCCCCCCAGAAGCCGCTGTGCGTAGAACTCGGCAGAAAACCAGGTCGCCATGACATGGTCAGGTTGTTGGCCACACATCGGCAGTCAGGTGATCCGGCATGTGCTTGTGAGCTGCAGATCTAGCGATACCTTGATGAGGTAATGTAGGGCGAGGCGACTTTGTTGTTGTTGTCGTCGTTGATAATTGGATGATGACGAATGGATGATGATGAAAGGATGATGACGACGGGATGATGATGACTGGATGATGATGATGATGATGATGATTGGGCGATGGCGAGTATCAGTTGCAGTTTGAGTCAGTGCTTGCGAAGGCGAGGTAAGGGCGAGGTAAGTAACGTTCAGAAATCTCCTGCCCCTTTGTTAGACGTATTCACGTTAGACGTTAGACGTTTGAATTGAAGAAATCAATCTGCATACTAGCAGTATTTTTCAAACGAGAGGCTTTCTAGTTGCAGAAAACAGTGTGAGAGTTTTCATACCTATCTTATATAGTTCTGGAAAACAACAACCAAAAACAAACAAAACAAAAAACAAAAACAAGCAAACCAAAAAACAACAACAACAACAAAAAAAACCCCAACCATCCAACAACACAATAAAACAAACAAAGAAAGAAAGAAACAAACAAAAAACCCAAAGCTAGTGTGTCATCCCTTACAGCTGAGCCTTGAACTTTGATGCGGATTTCTGCGGAGGATATTAGAAAGGTTAGTAAAAGCACCAGTGGTTTCTACTCAGCGTTGCAAAAAATCGTTTTTTTCCCCCCACGTACAATATCCCTGTTTAATGAACTTCTTACACGATGATTAATTTCAGATTCCACCTGCCGTAGATTGTGTGTGTGTGTGTGTGTGTGTGTGTGTGTGTGTGTGTGTGTGTGTGTGTGTGTGTGTGTGTGTGTGTGAGAGAGAGAGAGAGAGAGAGAGAGAGAGAGAGAGAGAGAGGTTAGATTGATAAATATCTTAAGTTATGCAAAGTTATGTTATTAATTCAGTCTTGAAGTCTTGCCATGTCTTAGTGTCTTGTTGTTTTTCGGGGGAAAGCAGTTTCCCTTTCAGGAATGAATATAAAGTATTTTCAATCAATCAATCAATCAATCAAAAGAACTCGATGGTCATTTAAGTCAACACACGGTCACGTCCTACAAAGCTTCGTATTACGGATGGATGTTGGCTAAAATCAGTCAGCGTCACTAAAAGTTATCCATTTGCCAAATCGAATCCCTTCTACAACTTTTACAAACACACGCCCAAAGCCGCACGACAATATTTATTTCCTGTCCATCAGCGTGTTATTCGTCGTAATTATAAACTTGCGTCTAGCGTGTTTGCCGTGTCTCGAGTTTTGTGACGCGGCTGTACGCCCACCAAGCGGCTTTTTTTTTTTTTTTTTTTTTGTCCAGGCCGGGAGCAGAGAGAGATTCTGGTTAACGGACCGTAAAAAAAACACAGACCCGCTGACATCTGTGGCTGAAAGACAAATTCCCTTTCGGCTAATGGCATTTTCAGCCACAAGGGAACCTACACACACACACACACACACACACACACACACACACACACACACACACACACACACACACACACGCGCGCTCGCGCACGCATGCACGCACGCAAGCACGCAAGCACGCAAGCACGCACGCACGCACGCACGCACGCACGCACACATATTTGTTCAGGACCAAACGCTGGCGATTTCCTTTGTTTTCTCCTTCCATAATTATAGTTTTCTCCCCTGACGACCGGCCAACGTGGTGTTTAGTTAGCAACTTTGCTGCGACCTTTCAGGCTACAGGACACTAATGAAAATTTCAAGAAAACGGTATAATTATATTCCTACAGTGGCGTCGGAAGATGTTCAGGGCTGGGGGGGCACAACTGGTCATCGACGGCGCGGAGCACACACACACACACACACACACACACACACACACACACACACACACACACACACACACACACACACACACACACACACCTTCCCCTCGTCGCATGATTAATTCAAATTTTTTTATCATCTTATCACGTCGGCGTATTATACACGCTTTGCCTGCCGTCTCTCGGTCATTTACGTCTTTCACTGCACTTAACAGCCATTCCCCAGGGAGCCAAAGGGCTCCGCTAACTCTATGTTGTGCAGGCAACCGCACTTTAAACCAATCAGTCCACGCCTGAAGGAACTGATGACAATGCTTGTCTGCTCCTATGGCGTACCGGCAGTCCCGGGCGCATTGTGAAATTACTCTTGTCTGGCAAGACAGTTTTATCCGGGTTCAAGCGTGGAGGAACTTTTCGCAATGTTACTTGAAAAGTATGTGTCGAAGTTAGACGTGAAACGCCTCGGAAACTGAAGTAATGAGAAACAATTCACGCGGAGTTGGGGGTTGTTGTGACGGTAAATTACCTTGTCCGGGACCATACCAGGATTAAAAAAAAAATACAGCGTAGGGTTTTCCGTGGATTTCTTTTTTTACGCGGAGTTTTTGCGTGGAGTATGTGTGTTCATACCATAAACTACCCTACTTTTCAACGACGAAAGCGTAAACACGTTATTCTTTTGCCGAATCAGTATGCACACTACCAGCGTTTTGTCTGCAGTCACTTTTATTAGGAAATAATTCCTCAGTCGTTTAAGCATTATTTGACTGTAAGAGGAAGAACTCTTTAGTGAAGGGGGAGGGGGGGGGGGTAGTTAAACTACCCCACTTTTGAAGTGAGAAATCGTAATCTGCTTTGGAAATGTTCAGCCCACAATTGCAATTCAACATTCCGAAACTTATATAGTTGAGCTGACAACTGGCACCACGTGAGTGTAATGCCGGTGTGAGAGAATGCGTGTAATTCCCGTGAGCGTGCGTGTTTGGGTTCACGGTTCGCGGAGCTTTGAGCCGATTCAAGAAACTGGGTGAAGCGCCTATACAATACTCAGTTACTATTGTTATTTTTAAACAAATTAACTCTTTGACGACGAAGCACAATTTCTAACACGCGATTTCCTATAGGAAATCGCATGTTAGAAATTGTGCTTCGTCGTCAAAGAGTTAATGTGTTTTTTTTTGCCCCCGCAACACAAGCACACTACCAACGTTTTTGTCTGCAGTCAACCCCGCCCCCCCCCCCCCCCCCCGTTACTGAAGCACCCTAACAAGACATTCCGTGGTGGTTTTCAGCCTGTGGTTGAAATGAGGGAT
The DNA here is from genome assembly GCA_018292915.2 of Batillaria attramentaria. Lineage (NCBI taxonomy): Eukaryota > Metazoa > Mollusca > Gastropoda > Batillariidae > Batillaria > Batillaria attramentaria. The sequence continues at coordinate 6,747,185 of JACVVK020000004.1, forward strand.
TCTGCAACCATGGAAACAAAAGCCGAGGGGTCTCTTTTTTCTCAGCACCCGAAAGCACCCTAACAAGACATTCCGTGGTGGTTTTCAGCCTGTGGTTGAAATGAGGGATTCTGCAACCATGGAAACAAAAGCCGAGGGGTCTCTTTTTTCTCAGCACCCCGGAAATCCGGCCGTGTACACTACGGAAGTTGTGTTCAGTCCGCGTCACGGTCCTATTGATTTCACTCGTCTTTGATCTTGGCCGCTGATGACGACGCAAGCCTATGGCTATGGTACCGCCAGAGTCAGCACTGGCACCGCAGCCCTCCAACTCCCCCCACCCCTTCCTCCACCCCTCCTAAAACATACGCATCCACAACACGGGGTTTAGTCAGAATGGCGAATATGTTTGTTTAAACTATTTTTTGTTTAAGCAGTCCTCGAAATATCACGAAGGCTGAGTTCACTGATTTTGGGACAAAACATTTCAAACGGTAAAGACATCCGGATGGTGCGAAAATGTCATTTAATAATAATAATAATGAATATTGTATAGGCGCTTTACCCAATTTCATGAATCGGCTCAAAGCGCCGCGAACTGAACCCAACACGCACGCTCACGTGAATCACACGCATTCTCTCACACACTGGACATAAACACATTACAATCACGTGGTGTGAAGGGTCAGTTCAGCTATTTAAATTTCGGAATTTAGAATTACATTTATTTTTCGAATGAAACGGGTTGTGTGTATCAGAAAACGACGTAAAACACATCTACATGGTAAAGACCCCTGGGCCCGTATGTAAAACTCGAGGTTAATACAACCGACGGCTACGAGCCTAAGCCAGACTAGGACAAAAGAAACCCCAAAACAAATTAAATAAAAAAGGAAGCGAAGAAAGAAAGACAATAATCCTTCTATAACGGCTTAGGCACCTTGCTGGAATGGACCCGCCTCCTGATTTAAAACAACAACAGCAAAAAAAAAAAAAAAAAAAACCCAACCCAGAAAATTTAACTCAAGAGCTAGTTTAGTTCGAGGTTTAGACTCTAACCCGGGGCTAAACTCCCTAACCCCGACTTTTACATGCGGGCCCAGAGCACTTGCGGTCAAAACATCTGAATCGTAGTGACACCGGAAACACTCCGCCGTCTCGGTTAACCCCCGTGCACAAGTCCCGCTGCGGGACAAACATGGCGTCACACAATGCCATTGCTTCCTGGCAGCTGTCCCATACATTGGGTCAGAGTTCTAACTAACTGGAACGCGCAAGCTGGCAGTCAATATAATTTCGCGCACAGGCCGCGTGACTTGCCGTAGGAGTTATTTTGTCTGACCGGTCGCTGTTCACACCTCTTTGCTTGTTCTCAAGGATGATGGATGTGGCTTTGGTCTCTCTCTCTCTCTCTCTCTCCCTGTCTCTCACTTTGATATTGATAATGGGCTCTCTCTCTCTCTCTCTCTCTCTCAGTGCTCTGGTCGTGAGTTCGAATCTCGCCTGGGGCCAAATATTTGTGCTGACCTTTTCATCGTTGCCCCGTCTTTGCACCCTAACGTGTTGGAAAAGGACGTTAAACCCATACCTCCCCCCCCCTCTCTCTCACCATGTCCCATGTCTTATAGAACTAAAATCAAGCACCTGTATTAATGTGCTTATTATTTTTTAAATTTTTTTGATGACGGGTGAGCCGGGATAGCCGAATGGTAGAGCGTTGGACTCTTAATACTCAGGACTTGAGTTCGAATCCCGGCTGGCCGGGGCTGAATATTTGTGCTGGCCTTTTTCTCGTTGCCCCGTCTTGGGTATCACCCTTACATGGTAGAAAAGGACGTTCAACTCCCAAACACCAACTCACCCCTTCTTGAGGACGGTGCAAACGTCGTCAGCGCAAGACGTTGGCAGATCTGGGTCAGTGGTATTAGCCGAGAAGGATAGGGATACAAATGCCTGACAATAGGACTCGCTGTCTTTTCAGGTCACGTTGTCTTTGTGTGATATATTGTGGAGGTGTGAGACTGAGATGTATACAAAGAAGAGGAGGCTCATAATTATCCCGAGAACGAACTCATTAGTCTGGTCCACACGTACCATGAACGATTCTCTTTTTTTTATATATATTATCTTTGGAGGTGTTGGATTTGCGTTTGTCTTTAAAATAACACTGAAGATTATAAGCTGGATAAGTTCTTGTGCGGTGTATACAGTTAAAGTCGCTATGTTCGTAATGAGTTCTGAGGGAGAAAAAAGAGGCTATTTTTGTATGAATAGATGTTGCTTTTGGGCCATTGCGGCCATCTTCGTGACACTGCGGCTTCGAAAAGCAGAGAAATGTGACTTTATGTGGTCTTGCGCTTATGTGTGCTACACGCTGATCGACAAAGTCGCTAAAAATAGCCACCAATCAGCTCTGTCTAAATGGTCTTAAGTACGTAGAATCGTACCGCGTACTGAGCAGACGGCGTTATCTGGTTGCGGACCGAAGACCATTTAGACAGAGCTGACTGGTGGCCGTTTTCGTGACTCTGCAGCTTCAAAAAGCAGAGAAATGTGATTTTGTGTGGTCTTGCGCTTATCTGTACTCCACGCTGATCGACAAAGTCGCTAAAAAAGATGGCCACCAATCAGCTCTATCTACATGGTGTTTATTCCGCAACCAAATAACGCCGTCTGATCTGTAAGCGGTACGATTCTACGTACGTAGAACAACACAATAATTCTACGCCGACCAGTCACCTCAACTGCTTCAGATGCAGCCAAAATTTTCCTTACCATGGTATTGGGACTGTGATATAATAATAATGACGAGAAAGACATTTATTTCGTGTGGACCGGACTGGTAACGAGCCCCATCGTCCATTCTGCGGCACCGCCTGTCCCAGGCGTCGCGCCAATCAATCGATCCACACTGGTCTGTATACTACTAACCTGCTATCGACCACACCCTCCTCCCCCCTCACAACCTCCCCCCCCCCCAACACCTCCTAACACTTCCGTCCCCAAATCCAATTCCACCCCACCCCCACAAGCCTACCAACCCGTCTGTACCCAGTGGTTTACCCCCAGCACCTACCTCCCGGCTCTCCCTCGTCCCATTTCCTCTTTGTCCTCCCGGTGCGTCGTGTATCAATGCTGGAGGGTCCAGCAGACAGGAATGTGACCGCTTCCTGGCAGTCTTCCATGCGGTCGGCGACCATGGTTACCCTCAGTCATATTTGCCTGTAGATCTACGTATCCATTGTATTCACATTGCTCCAGTGGTATTCGTCCTAGCTGGTGGGTGGAACACGCAGAGGGCTCTAGAGCTGAGGCGATTTTTATTCCGCATGATGATGAGGACGATGATTATGGCATGATTCTGCAATGGAGGTCCGTGTAATTGGGGACTCTGTGACATCGCCGTATCCAAAAGGTTCAGGGTAAAATGTAGGACGCGTCGGAATTAAAGCCCCTCCTCCCCCTTCCCTCGCCTTTAAACTTGTAATCTAGAGACAGATTATGGCAAACTCTGCAGGTTGTCTTGTTACGAGTAGGGGAGCCGGGGTGGCCGAACGGTAGAGCGTTGGACTTTCAATGCTCGGGTCGTGAGTTCGAATCCCGGCTGGGGCCAAATATTTGTGCTGGACTTTTTCTCGCTGCCCCGTCTTTGATATCACCCTTATGTGGTGGGAAAGGACGTTAAACTCCCGAACACCCACCCACCCACCCTCTTGTTACGAGTATCTGCCCTGTCCAGTAGTCCTCCAGCGTCGTGCATGGATGGATTGAAAATCCCAAAAGTGACTTCTCTTACGCAGAACTCTACCTTCGGGTGTTGTGCCTTTCACATTATCAGACTGAAGAAGGGTGGGTGGGTGTTTTAGGGTTTAACGTCCTCTACCATTCGACCACCCCGGCTCCCCCATCAGCCTGAAGAAGACAAGAAGCCGACTGTATCTAGGTGGACTAGACGCGCTTGCATCTCAGTAGAGACGCGAGGTGGACGTGTGCGCTATTTTAAAAGACGTCGATGTTTGGGGGAAAAAAGAAGAAAAAGAACGGATTGCCTAAGCTGTTTTGACTTGCAAAGTAGCGGCGATGAAGCTGTATCTTGATCAATGACCGTGGAATCTTTCCTTAGCCGCCGTTTAAAATGTCGGCTTGAAAATCGCAGTGTTACTTTTCATTTATGTTGCGGTCAGGTAATTCCCTCCTTCATTAAGCCCACAGTGAAGCTAGCTATCGGAACTATAAACTCCTCCGCACACACAGACACAGACACACACAGACACACACACACACACACACACACACACACACTGACTGAGATGTGTCTTGATACAGAGATACACCACGCAAACCTCTTGCGTACACGACAAACGTTTTCAAGTCTTGGACGCTGTAAGTTACTGCAAGAGAATATTCGATTGCCAAGCTTTGGCGTATTGCCAACACCACCGTAAGTAGTGGGACTTCAAGACCACCAACGATTTCGCTCTCGTTTAGTTTCTTTGCGGGCAATTACAGAAACAAGATTATAGTGTTAATGTGATAATCAGTATTATTTTCTTTGTCAGTAAAGCACAGTATACGTGTATCTGGATATTTTACAGTCATGAAACCTGAATAAAACGAAACAGCGTCATTCACTGGTCTCTCTAAACTCCACTATTTCCTTTCCGATTGAGATGTAATAGCGGCGACAGAGGTCGTTTCTGGAGCTGAGATGTGGTGCCAGAGTAGTGGGAGAGCTTAAGAAACGACTGCTGACGACCGCTGACTGCGGTGCCAGTAATCCAGCAGATGCCAGACGGCCTGTCCTGGGATCAAAGCTAAGCGATACAAGAATCCGGACAAAGCCACAGAGGTTCAGTATTTCGGCAAGGCTGGCAGGCGAGGCTTTGTGGCGTCTTGTTGACGTCTGAACTGTATTTTATATACGAAGTATATTGTCTTTGAGGACCCAACAAGTTTAGTTTACAAGGATTACGTATCAAAAGGCCGAAAGGCAAAATCCCCTTATGGACAATAAAAGATCTCGAATATATAATCTTGAGGACAGTGTTTTCCTTTTTTTTTTCTCTATTCTTTTTGGGCATCAGTTTTTGCACAGACAAACATTGACAAGAAACAGTAACATTGACGGTGTATCCTTTCTTTTTCTTTCTTTGTTTGCGTGTGGATTTTATGGTTCTGGCGTCTCTTTTCCCAGAAAAAGAATCCAATTTCCTTTTGCCCTTAACGACAGCACATACGGACAATACTGGAAAGAAAGCAATTCGGAGGGAGAACAAACTCGAAGTGCAACCTGCTTCTGCTTTGTGCACGGAAACAATCTAAATGCAGATTGCATGCCTTAAACAAGACAACACAAAGGGAAAACGCTGAGCTGCAGGTGTTCAGCGAGTAACGATGGTTCAATTCGAGAATTTTTTGGGCTCTCAGAATGAGATACGAAATGAAAATGATATTTTGAAAAGAGGGTGGGGGGTGAGGGGAAGGGAGGAGGGAGGGAAGGGGGAAGGGAAGGAGGGGGGGGGGGGAGCAGGCGGCAGACTGGAAGTTTCGTTTATAACTCACTCAGGAGCCATAAAGAAAAAAATCCATTCCAGTTGTTATCATAAGCGTCAATTCAGACGCCATCTGAAGGGCCCCTTTTGCACTTTGTGGAGAAATAATGAGTTTCCTCTCTCCGTTTTCCCCCGGTTCAGTTATGCAGTATGCTTCTCGACCTTGGAGCCTGGTGTGTGTTGAGAAAGCCGCTGGTTAGCTAGCGGGACCTGACGAGTCAAGCCTGGTATGATCAGTAGTAACGTGTTTGATTTTAACAGGTGCGTTACTGAACGGTCGTCACTGAACGCAGACACGGAGACGCGTGGGTTCGACCCGCCCAGCTGTGATGATGAGGGTGGGTGGGGGTTTGGGCGTTTGCCGTCCTTTTCCACCACGTATGGGCGGTATCAAAGACGGGACAACGAGAAAATTTGCCAGTACAAATATTTGGCCCCAGCCGGGATTTGAACCCACGGCTGTGATGATGATGATGATGATGATGATGATGATGATGATGTATGGCCAGTTGTAGGGTGCAGCAAAAACGTCCATTCTGACAGCATGCTCACGGCGCCTTCTGGGAGGAGGAGAAATAACGAAAGAGAGCAAACTGTGATATTTGTCCTGCTCTCCGGGCTGCTCATCGAGGGTTTCTCTCCGGGTCCTCCGGCTTTCCTCCCGTAGAACAATTCAAAAATAGGCGGGCTGGTTGCGCCAGCTTCACCGCGACGACGCGCTTCCTTTGGTTGGAAGTAACCCGCATAGGCCGTGGGCCGCCCTCGGTTTTCATTTCCCCGAGAGGGATAACGAAGAAGTGAAAGCAGCCGACCATAGACCCTGTGCACTTGCTCTTTCGTCATTCTTACATTGTTTACAGTGTACAGAATATTGCCTGTGTTCCGTGGTGAAGACGTTTGTATTAGAAAAAGACAACAGTTGCTCAGCTGAGGTGATATACTTTATTTTGCACTTTGGTCATTTCATGTACAAGTATTGATGTGTATAAGAATGTCTGGATGTCACTCTCAACTTTGAATGGGCCTAAGGCCTATCAATAAACCATTCTGATTCTGGGCCTGTAATTTGCAAGGAGAATACATGTACAGTTCTAGTTCTGGTCAAATGTAAATCGATATTTCTTCTGGAAAAACGCCAAAATTACTCCTTTTCGTATCATCGCATTTTCATTACGCTTGACTCGAACCGCATAGGCCAGACCCTTATAGATCCTAAACGCGGTTGACAACAAAATGAAGGGATCATTTTGTGAAAGAGGGGTGCTTCGCCAACGAGATGAAACGTTTTCTTCAGCGGAAGATAAGCCTTTCAGAAAGTTGCTCCCCCTTTGCTCTCAGATGCGGACTAAGATGCTCTTTCATGCAACTCCCCGAGCGGAGGTTTTGGCCAGACCTTGTGGCCTGTGCCACCAGGGAACATGGCAATGCTGGTCGGGAGGTTGGCGCTGCTGGCAGTCCGGGGCGCATGATTTTCTTTCCCGCTTGAGTTCTTGCTGCTGTGCGACCATGTGGCGCATGTTGTTTGTTTAATGTTAATCCTGTCTTTAATAATAAGGGGAGCCGGGGTGGCCGAATGGTAGAGCGTTGGACTCTCAATGCTCGGGTCGTGAGTTCGTATCCCGGCTGGGGCCAAATATTTGTGCTGGCTTTTTCATTGTTGCCCCGTCTTTGATAAATTGATATCACCCGTATGTGGTGGAAAAGGACGTTAAACACTCAAACACCCACCCACCCTTTAATAATAATAATAATAGTAATAATAATAATAATAATGAGGATTTGTATGGCGCCCAACCTCCTGTTGGAGCTCTGGGGGCCTCACAACAGTGGAGTGGCAATACATACACATGAGATACACATGAAATACATGTCACATTACATACACAAGAAATACACGTCACATACACGTTACATACACACAGCTATGATACATCTCTTTGTACACTGTTTGATTTTTACTCCTTTCTGTATTGTTATTCAGCTCGGGTCGTGGGGCCAAGAATTTATGCTGGCCGCCTGTTTCTTGCTGCTTCGTCTTTAATATCATGTGGTGGAAACGGGCGGTAAACAATCACCTACCCATCCACCCACCTGTATTACATCTTTATTATCCCAGAGGGAAATTTGGGTGTGATGGACAAACAAAGACAATGATACACATCAAATTAAAAATACATATAAGATAATACATAATAAACACTAGAATTAAATGAGAGGTTTCTATGAATTTAAAAAAAAGTCTTGGTGTTAAGGTAGGTATAATCTAAAATAACTATTTAAGATTATCACACAAAAATCACAGACTTCATCCTCCACACCCGCTCCATTTGATCACAGGCTGCAACGGCCAACACACACACACACACACACACACACACACACACACACACACACACACACACACACACACACACACACACACACACACACACACACACACACACACACACAGAGACTAAAATGTCTAAAAATCATACTTTATTCAGCCCTTATGCGCAGTTGCAACGGGTCATTGGACGGGCACAAAACTATGAACAGTAAAACACAGTGTTGAATTATTAACATCTAATTAAACTTCAACATTCAAACAAACATATCTTTGAAGATCATTTTGAGTGTACTATGTCGAAAATTCAAGCAGAACAGAGTAGTGTATCCTGGCTCTGAGTAAAGTTAGCTTGCGTTTGTCTGTGAACACAAGCGTTCTGCAAGCTGCGATCTTCTGTCCATTCAGAATCACTTTGATGGCGTCAGTGCCTATCACCGATGGCGGGTACCATGGATACTGGGCAGAAGTCGGGCAGGGAAAATGAACCACGCGTCCGGAGCGAATCCCGTCGTTTTTGGCAGAGATGTCGAGGGCTCTGGCTTAATCCGTAATGATCTTCTATTGGTATGGGCTTTGCGGCGGAAGATGTTTGATGAGAGTGCTCTCCCGTTTTCTTGCTCCTCCCCTTGCCCCCGCCCCTACCCTCCCACCCTTCTTATTGATGCCCCCCCCCCCCCCCCGCAATTCCTTGAGAGAATCTCCAGCCTTTTGCTTCTCCAAAGACTACAGGCGTCGATTTTCGTCTACATAAATGTATCCTCGTCATGTTTCACTTAAACTGTAACTAGTGTGTGTCTGATTTCGCCGTTCCAAAGGATGAAGTATCAGTGCACATCTTGATTTTTTTTTTCTGTCAAAAAGACGCGAGTTCACATTTCCAAGCTCACTGATCGAGGCTGCGTACGATAACCAAAGAGCGTGGTAACATCGAGACACATGCAAAACTACAACCTGCGCATCTAGGAACCAGGGGAAATAACTACTCGAGACGAGTGATGTCCCTTACGTTTGATGCCAGTTTTTTTTTGGGTTTTTTTGTTTTGTTTTGTTTTGTTTTTGTGTTTGGTCAACTTTTGCAAAACAGGAGTATTATATGGGCCCTCGCGTACCATTTTGTTTACATTTACAGGGCCATTGATAATAATTAAATTCATTTGAATGTGACGCCTGATCCTTAGTAAAAGCTCCAGGCGCCATGACAATAGCAGGTAAAAAAACAAGAGAAATTTGACAAGGTATTAAAACATACTCAAATGAACATTTTGGGCGCACACACACACACACACACACACACACACACACACACACACACACACACACACACACACACACACACACACACACACACACACACACACACACACACACACACACACACACACACGCACGCACGCACGCACGCACGCACGCACAAATAAATTCTGGAACAAAAGTAAGAAACACAAGAGAACAATACAGATTACTGAAACAACGAAAGTAGCAGCTATACAGTACAACACAAGCAGCAGGGACAATTGGTTACTCAGTCGCTAAGAATGTGAGAGCGAAAAAGATGTGTGTTGAGACCCACCTTGAAATCTGGCAGAGTTTGGGGAATCACAGAGAATTTCGGGCAGGGTTTTGAAGACAGTCAGGCCGGAAAAATAAAAATAAAAAAAGAGGGAAAGAACGCCCCCACGTATATCTCCACATCTCCAGCCGAATGCGTGGGGCAACAAGGTGTCCAGCGTAGGACGACCAATCAAGAGATTGCATTGTTTTTCATCAGCAGGTCTGAGTTGATTGCCGATATCTAGGATCTAGTCATACTCTCGCGAGCGGTAAGTGCATTAAGAGAGAGAGAGAGAGAGAGAGAGAGAGAGAGAGAGAGAGACTATCCTTTATTTTCCAACTGTAGAAGATTTTGGCCAAAAGGCCAGTTTGCAACCTTGCCGTAACTAGACTACAGTACGAGAGTAAAAGTAAGCTTAGGATTATACACGTTACAGACATTTGAAGCTGAAATACAAGAAGGCGGAGAATACGCATAACATCTAAAATAGATGGCAAAGATAACCAAGAGAGAGAGAGAGAGAGAGAGAGAGAGTTCGAGAGTTCAAAGTAACGCCATCTAATTCCTGCATCAGAGCTGACACTTCAAAGCGAAAGCTAATGAGGCTTCAGACAGTCTGGCAGGAGCTAAATTTGTCGTGTTGCAGACTTGATGTCCGTACGGCACGTAATGCCCCCTATACTGGTCCGTGCACAACCCTCGTGTAAGTAGGGTCAACCATACTACATATATACTGGAAATGCACCCAATGTGATTGTGTTTTTGCGGATTTTTTTCTTCGTCTTTTTCTGCTCTCTCTCTCTCTCTCTCTGGCCGAATGGTAGAGCGTTGGACTTCTGATGCTCGGGTCGTGAGTTCGTATCCCGGCTTGGGCCAAATATTTGTGCTGGCTTTTTCATCGTTGCCCCGTCTTTGATATCACCCGTATGTGGTGGAAAAGGACGTTAAACCCCAAACCCCCACCCCACCCTCTCTCTCTCCCTCTCTCTCCACCCCCAGTCATGCACAGTCTCACAATTTGATAGAGACAACTGCATGTGTAGTACAAAAAAGAAGCAAGCTCGCCCGTAATTATTGTGGAAATGCATCCAGCCTAACGAGGCCCGGCTTTTCGTTTTTGTTGTTGTTGTTGTTGTTGTTGTTTTCCCCCACTGGCCCAGGAAGACATCTACTACAGCAATAATTATATCCACCTCCAGTCTTACACAGTTTCTCCATTAGATATCGATCTTTCTTTTTTAAAAGAAAAAAGAAAAAAAAAAAAAACCGAGGAAAGAGAGAGAGAGAGAGAGAGAGGGGGGGGGGGGGGAATCCAAGCCCTTCAGACCCAAATTTTCGTTTCTGTATCCAACCCTGACATTTTCCTGGAGAAAATTGCAACGCTAAGACGGACCCAGAGAGCAGGGCTGAGCCTCAGACAGTGGCTTTTGCACGAGCAGTTGAATGAGAGCTGATAGCGAGGTGATTAGTAGTGACATACAGAGAGACGAGTGTGTGTTTGTCGTTCGATCTCTGGTGAAGCCCTCTCTCTGCCTCGACGGAAATCCGCAGAATTCGTCTCGTCTTAGGCGTTGAGTTTGTCCTTGGTTTGTGCAAGTGCATGACGATGGGGGCACATCCGGCCATTGACAGACGGCTGTGGCTCGTGGAGATAGAGCAGGCTATATGACAGAAAGAAATTTTTAACTGTCCTTGGTGGAGATTTGGCAGGCACTGATCGCTTAGTAGTGCGACTATGCCCAGTTGAGTTTTGGCAGGCAGTGATCACGTCAGCGTTGCTGGTGGAGATTTGGTAGACGATAATCACGTAGTTTTGCAACTCTAGCGATGGAGATTTAGTAGATAATGGTCACGTAGTTTTGCAACTCCAGCAATGGAGATTTAGTAGACAATGGTCACGTTGTTTTGCAGCTATAGCAATGGAGATTTAGTAGACAATGGTCACGTTGTTTTGCAACTCTAGCAATGGAGATTTAGTAGACAATGGTCACGTTGTTTTGCAACTCTAGCAATGGAGATTTAGTAGACAATGGTCACGTTGTTTTGCAACTCTAGCAATGGAGATTTAGTAGACAATGGTCACGTTGTTTTGCAACTCTAGCAATGGAGATTTAGTAGACAATGGTCACGTTGTTTTGCAACTCTAGCAATGGAGATTTAGTAGACAATGGTCACGTTGTTTTGCAACTCTAGCAATGGAGATTTAGTAGATAATGGTCACGTTGTTTTGCAACTCTAGCAATGGAGATTTAGTAGATAATGATCACGTTGTTTTGCAACTCTAGCAATGGAGATTTAGTAGATAATGATCACGTTGTTTTGCAACTCTAGCAATGGAGATTTAGTAGACGATGGTCACGTAGAGGTGCAACTCTAGCAATGGAGATTTAGTAGACAATGGTCACGTTGTTTTGCAACTCTAGCAATGGAGATTTAGTAGATAATGTTCACGTAGTTTTGCAGCTCTAGCAATGGAGATTTTGTAGACGATGGTCACGTAGAGGTGCAACTCTAGCAATGGAGATTTAGTAGACAATGGTCACGTTGTTTTGCAACTCTAGCAATGGAGATTTAGTAGATAATGATCACGTTGTTTTGCAGCTCTAGCAATGGAGATTTAGTAGATAATGGTCACGTAGTTTTGCAGCTCTAGCAATGGAGATTTTGTAGACGATGGTCACGTAGAGGTGCAACTCTAGCAATGGAGATTTAGTAGACAATGGTCACGTTGTTTTGCAACTCTAGCAATGGAGATTTAGTAGACGAAGGTCACGTAGTTTTGCAACTCTAGCAATGGAGATTTAGTAGAAGTATTCACGTACTTTTGCAACTCTAGCAATGGAGATTTAGTAGACGATGGTCACGTAGTTTTTCAACTTTAGCTAGTGGAGATTTATCAGACGATGGTCACGTACCTTTACAACTGAAGCTAGTGTAAACGTATCAGAGAATGGTCACGTAGTTTTACAACTCTAGCTAGTGGAGATTTATCAGAGAATGGTCACGTACTTTTACAACTGAAGCTAGTGTAAACGTATCAGAGAATGGTCACGTAGGTTTACAACTCTAGCTAGTGGAGATTTATCAGACAATATATAAGTGGTTTTACAGCTATATTTAATGGACATTTAGTCGACAATGATCAAGTGTGTTTTACAACTATGGCTTATGGAGTTCAGCATACGGATTACATTCAAGTGGCGTCCGTCTTTACAGGAAAAAAAATTCCAATTTCCTACTCTACTGGCCAGCAGAGATTAAGCAAACAACGGTCACGTCCTTCACAACTGTTATATTGCAATTGCAATAATGATATCTACTACCATAAGCACTAATACTACCACTGCCGCCACAAAATATTTTGTTATCAAAGGGTAAGTTGACACCGTCAGATATTATGAATGAATCGAACACCGATATGGACGGAGACCCGATGGCGTGCAATGCACGTGTGACTCAGGGAACTTGAAAACCCGTCTGACATCCACATCAGTTTTTTTGAGGTGTCTGTCAACTTTAATCATACGTTTGTGTGTTTAGAAATTGTTCCGTCGGACATCTTGATATTGGAAGCCGGTAATAATATTCCGAAGAAACACTGTATTTGACCAGTGAAACACAGACAGACAGGCAGACAGACAGACAATCAGACAGACAGACACGCACGCACGCGCACACACAACACACACACACACACACACACACACACACACACACACACACACACACACACACACACACACATACACCCCTGCAAGAGAAGTTCGTCCATAATGATTAGAGTCCCTCCTCCCACGTAGCTGACCGCCGCATGCTCATCAAAGAGAGAAACCAGTAAGGCACAGACTGTACACTGATAGGCCCGAGATACTGACCGCGGCGACAGCGTGGGCAATCAACACGCGCACACACTCCCCACACTCTGATAGAAACGGGGCTGTAACTATCGGTATTTGTCGATTTACTAAAGAAAACAGGCTGATTAGGGCGAAGCTGAGCCAGGCCAGTGCTTTAATTCCCTGATCTCGAGACGCTTTTGACCGGCTAGACGGTGGGGGAAGGTCATGAACAATCTCGTCTGACAGCTGATAGTTGTGTGTGTGTGTGTGTGTGTGTGTGTGTGTGTGTGTGTGTGTGTGTGTGTGTGTGTGGCTGTGTGTGTGTGTGTGTGTGTGTGTGGCTGTGTGTGTGTGTGGCTGTGTGTGTGTGTGTGTGTGTGTGTGTGTGTGTGTGTGTGTGTGTGTGTGAGAGAGAGAGAGAGAGAGAGAGAGAGATCTTCGGGCTTCGTTGAATCTAAGTTCTAAGTTTGCAGACTTACGGATGGCAGGCGAGTCTGCTCGGATTTATTAATCAATCTTCTTTCTACGCAGCGTCGCTGTTGAAAAGCTATACGTACGAGCTTGCACAAATCTTTAATGCACTATTCGCCGACACATACAGCATCAAAAGTTTAATTTATCTTTGCAATCGCACAAGCGTCTCTTGCAACGGTCAGCTGCATATCACACACACACACACACACACACACACACACACACACACACACACACCACTGTGAGATTCTTCTAAGTGTATGGTGCAACGTCTGTGTTGAAATAGCACCATCGGATACACGTACTTAGTTTCGCAACTCCAGCTTGCCGTGCAGCCTGACCCAGCAGCACGCCCCTTCGCCTCAGAATCTGTGGCTGGGAAATTGCATTGATTCGTTGTATCATCTGATCTCACAGGCCACGACATCACATTTTCTTGGACTGGGTCGATAAATGTGAATCTGGGGAATGTGTCGCCGTGCTCTCTGCATAATAAGTAGAACGCTGACGTACTGTGACTTGAGTGAAGACAACAGTGAAGTAAAACAGTGACGCTGTACCTGACTTAATGAGACTGGTTTTTACAGCGAACTTACACGTTAGGAAAGTATACTTTCAATGTGGGGGTGGGGGTGGGGGGGGGGGGGAGAAAGCCGGATTACCCGGAGAGAAACCCCCGATGAGCAGCCCGGTACCCAGGAGAAAACCGGTATCACATATCGCAAGCTCGACCTGGGATCGAACCCACGCTTCATCTCCGTAACATTGCTGACGGACGTTCAGTAGCGCAGCGCCGAAGTCCGACGCGCTACCTATTAGACCACCGCTCACCCCGCTTGGCTTTCCTATACAGAAGCCTGTTTCACCGTCTACGAAGCCGCAACTTGTGGCAATTCCTTCCGTCAAAAGAAACCCACGAGGCTGTGTCCACCGATCCTCGAACGAGAGAGGCAGCTGTAGGATGTGCCCCGAAAAGGCCAGTGTTTGCGTCGGCCCTCTCCGTTAACCCGAGACCTTTGAACCACCGGTCATTCTACTGTTGACACGGCTCTGCGTCCTGCCGTCGGTCGTCTCAGTAGTGGACGCAACAGACAGGGACCTCGCCCCAGAACGAGGATGGTTCCCCATGCAGGACGTCAGCCAGGCTGACTTCCTTTGAACCCACAGTCCGACTGAAGGGCCATCGTTGTCAGTGAGTGCTTTCCTGTAGCTTGCTGTCGCAAGATGACCCGACTCTGATTCGAGTCACAGTCTTACACAGCTCTGGGACGGGGACTTGGCCAGGCAATTACGCGTGCTCTTAACAAATCATCAGTGTCCTGAGCTGCTCTAGTCCTGGTTACCGCTCCCACTCGGGGCAAAGAATTTTTCCTTCTCGTATGTGGCACGGTTCATTCATTCACGTGATTGTTATGTGTTTATGTTCAGTGTGTGAGAGAATGCGTGTGATTCACGTGAGCGTGCGTATTGGGTTCAGTTCGCGGCGCTTTGAGCCGATTCATGAAATTGGGTAAAGCGCCTATTATTATTATTATTATTATTATCGGTGCTATTTTGAGACGGCGTTTTGAGATTCCTTGATCGTGTGTCCATCGACCCATACAGTGGCTGCTTTCTGCTTGTCTGGCTTCTGGTTCTCAAAATACGTTTGTCTTTCTGAGAGCTGTCAAGGGCAAATGCCTGCCGGTTGATCAGTAAGATAAGAACTTATTCGGAACTAAACATGTAATCTCTCTCTCTCTCTCTCTCTCTCTCACACACACACACACACACACACACACACACACACACACACACACACACACACACACACACACACACACACACACACACACACACACACACACACATTATCCACCCTCTCGTTTTGGGCCACTGGCCTAAACAATAAGCCCGTTGGGACTTGAGTCTTGGTTCCGCCTCTGTTGTGCACGTGCATGTGTGCATGAGTGTGTGTGGGCGTGCAGGACTGCCAGGAAACATGCAGTCCAAGCGAAAATGCCAAGCGGTGCCCGAGAATCTCGGCCAAGAAATCTGAACTGTTCTTTCACAAACACCAGTTCTGTAAATAGACTCTTCCCGAAACAACACCGCCTTGTAAAAATCGATTCTGTTTATTTCATGTTGGTTTGAGACAGCCTGAGTAAGATTAATATAATCTTTCCCTTTAGGATACAGGGTCGAAGTTGTGAACTTCTTTTACTGTCGGCACCCCCCCCCCCCAAAAAAAAAAAAAAAAAAAAAAACACACACACACAAAACCATCGACCCCACAGCCACGCATGATAAACTAGTCTGAAATCGTTTTCGTATGCACTTGCTTCTGTTTTTTAGAACCATATTGTACGCAAGAGTTCAGTTTTTAACGTGTCTACATCGTCTTCAGTTCATGCGCAGAGCAAGAAATCCCCAGGGCAGCTAGCTGCATCCTCGGATTTAAATAAATTACCCGCGACAAGTGACTGCGAAGCGTAGTGACGTCTACTTGGGAAAAAAGTTATTCTGATGTACGATGACGGGATAGATACGTTAAGCGTCAAAGCTAGTGTTTAACTTCTTGGAGATCATTTTTCTTCTTGTCTCTTTGCAGGTAGTCTTCATGGATACGGAACCTACTCCTCAGGTACCTTCAGCGATGCCACCGTTTGGTACAGAACCTTCAGAGGACTTCTCGTCAAGCGAGTGACAAGGCGTTACGAGCGGTGTGCGGTGTGGGCGTCGAGAAACTTCTATGGAAGAGAGACCTGAACACAAACAAACTGGCCATCAGGGACCCTCAAGATATGATCTTTGTTGGTCCTGACGTCAGGCATCGCTGACGTCACGGTAAAAGAGAGACGAACGAAGGTTGGAGTACGTTCTTGGGCAAAACTCATGGTAAACTAATCCGGAAAACATACGTTCCGAACTGGAGAGTTTGTATCGTGTTCGATAAGAGAATCGCACCAGTGTGTGACGTCACGGGCCTGGCGTTTAAACAGCCTTCTGTGACGTCACTTTTCCGTTTGTAAATTGCGTGACGGATTTGTCACCGTCCACAGTGAAGCCACCTCCTCCCCTTTATATGGTAACAGACATCGAGGCAATCACATCAGGACGCTTGTCTCTGCTGTGACATCAGTATATTTGACGTCACCACGAAAACTCAGCGTGACCTCGTACGCTACCCCGTCTTCTAGCACGTGAAGCAAGCACTGTGCCAAGATGAGGCCTGCAGTGCACGCCAGTATTTTTCGGAACAGGGGGCATCGTGCTCGGCGTGTGATGCGCCCCCACACGTTCTCCATGCGCCGCCTGCTGATGTTGGCTTCCATCGGCGCCGTCTTCTTCATCCCAGGCATTGTCCTGACCATTGTCGGCTTGGAGAAGACGGAGGAGGAGGAGGAACAGATGCAGGGAGGACAGAGAATGTAAGTATGCTTGTGACTGAGCGTTCATTTCATTGTCATTGTCGTTGTCCATAATCATCATCGTCGACGTCGTCATCATCATCATCATCATCGTCGTTATCGTCGTCTTCGTCGATTGTCGTCGTCGTCGTCGACGTCGTTGCCATCCTCTTCCTCCTTATCACCACCACAAACCACCACTAGCACCACCCACCTCCAGTACCACAACCGCAATCATCATCATCATCGCCATCACCGTCATCGTAGTCATTGCCATCCTTGTCTTCATCGTCGTCATCATCTTGTCGACCTCAACAATATTGTTTGTCTCACTGCTTTTGATTGACAATACTGTCGCTGTGACATTTGCATCATTAGTTATATACCCCTCCCCCAACCCCCCCCCCCCCCCCCTCACACACACATTCAGCCTGAAGACTTTGTTGAGACTTGTAAGTTTTTAGAAGGTTCCACAGCTCCAGTCTATACCCTTCTTTTACTTTTAGCGCAACGGGTGTTTGTTTTCAAAGTAAAGCAAACTCACGCACGACACTCACACCGTGTTCTTGCGCCCCCCCCCCCCCCCCCCCCCCCAGCTACAACTCGCGAGTCGAGTCAGCACATTCCTTTCACTTCGTCTTTGTAATCTTGCATGCGTTTCCGAGCGACTGGGTATGTCTTGGACGATGCAGCATGTCAGTC
>JACVVK020000004.1:6767500-6840000 GCA_018292915.2 Batillaria attramentaria
ACACCAAACAAACAATAGAATTCAAACATCCAAAATACCAAAAGAAATGACCTTCAACTTCCAATATACCAAAAGGAATAAAATTTTACTTCCAAAAGACCAAAAGGATACAATTGAATATCCAAAATTCCGAAAGAAGAAAGAAAGAACATAAGCACACCCGGTCCACCCCGCCCTCTCCCCAGGAATAAAATCCAACATCCAAAATACCAAAAGGATACAATTGAATACCCCAAATACTGAAAGGTATATAATAAAGAAAGAAAAGAAAGATGATGATGATGATGAAACTTTATTTATCAACGGTAAAAGTTTTGACAGAAATTCGCCAGTTTACAAACTTGCCGTTGCTAATACTACAGAGACTATTTACTGAGACAAAAAGTGATAATAAAGTAAAATAAAAAATTAAAACAGATAATTCAAGACACTAAAAATGCACTAAACTACAAGAAATAAAACCATAGAGAAAATCGTCCATCAAAGAAAGAAAATAAGCACACCCGGCCCTCCCCGCCCACTCTCGCCTCCTAACCCACTACCCCCCCCCCCCCAACCCGTCTTCCATCCACCACCACAGAAACTGGACATCTGTGAATCTGTCTAGGGCGCCTTGCGTGTACAATTCCATTGGCCGCAATGTTTTGTGTTGACTATTGGGTTTCTTTTTCCCTGGTGGAGCCTTTCTAATCTTTTTTTACGGCTTCGTGCAAACAGATAATGCTGTTAATTTTTCATGTTCACCAGTATCGGTTTTCCCCGACATACGTTAACCTGTCCCCAGACGGGAAAAGGGCAAAGCTATACAGCGATAAGATAAATGAAGCGTGAGATTAAATTGAATCCCCGAGAGCCCGCCTTTTTATATATTTTTTTTTAGACACAGGACCTGGAAACGACTCGTACCGTTCAGGGGAAAGAAACAATTACCCGCTAGCCTTGTAGAACACTCCACTTTCCCACAAGCGTGGGGATGGAGATTCTTTTTCTTTTGTGTGCAGATTTCCGGGCCATGCATTTAAATTCTGAATTCAAGAGAGAGAGAGAGAGAGAGAGAGAGAGAGAGGTGTTCTCTGGAGGGAGCAAAATTGAATTTGGGAGTTGAGCAACCTTTTAAAATTGCATTTTCGGTTTTGTTTTTGGAACCACACGGAAATGTGAAGGTTGAATGTCTGGAACGTTGAGAATGTTTCACCTGTTTTCTGTAGACAAGTTAGTGTAGAAGGTGTCGCGAAAAGCATTACAATGCGTTTATTATTTTTCATACACAAAGGTTTCAAATCCTTAACCTAAGGGTAATATAACGTATCACACACACACACACACACACACACACACACACACACACACACACACACACACACACACACACACACACACACACACACACACACAAAGTAACAAACAAAAAATAAACACACACACACACACACACACACACACACACACACACACACACACACACACACACACACACACACACACACACAACAACAACAACAACAACAAAAAAAACCCAACAAAGAAACAAACAAACAAACAAACAAACAAGAACTGTCACTGTCATGATTGATTCCTTCCATTTGGGGTTGAAAATTTCAACGGTTACCTCCCTTACCCGAATGGTCTACCTTGAAAATGTTGCGCCCAAAACTGATGCAGAAACGTTAACTTTTCCTTTTTTTACTGTCTGGTTGCAGAATGTATCAGGCAGTAGGTCCGGCGTTCACAACTCTAGGCGTTGCCTTTTTGTTCTCGGCCTGCGTCTACTACTACTGCTACGGGACAGGGGAGTCGAACCGAATGCCTGGAGGGTCTCACCAGGTAAATGTACGTTTTCTACGTAACGGACGTCACGTGGTGCTCACTACACTAGTAGGTCGCACTAGGACTTACTACAACTACAAGACCCAACACACAAGACATCTTTCACCGAACTACGCGGCAATCTGCTCACTGACACTGTCTCAGTTTAAATCCAACTTTAAAGACTTCCCTTTTCCTGTCAGGCCTTTTGCCTCTAACACACCATTTTTTTCTGTTCTGCGGGTAATTTCAGTTTATTCAGTATATTTGCAGTGGTGAGATGTGTGTGTGTGTGTGTGTGTGTGTGTGTGTGTGTGTGTGTGCGTGCGTGCGTGCGTGCGTATGTGTGTGTGTGTGTGTGTGTGTGTGTGTGTGTGTGTGTGTGTGTGTGTGTGTGCGTGTGTGTGTGTGTGAGCGTGCGTGCGTGCGTACGTATGTTAGCGCAACGAGTCCAGTCCCGTGAGAGCCCATAAGTCCTGTGGGAGCACCTATTATTATTATTATTATTATTTACAATTCTTCCTCTACCTCTTCTTCTCATTACTATTATTAATTCCCCCACACAGAGTTCCATCAACTCTGACCCAGCGCATCATCACCACGGCCACCACCACCGCGGCCACCACCACCACCACCACCACCATCTGCACCACCACCACAACGGCAGCCAGCTCAACACGCCCGACGGTTCAGTACGGCGCCTCAGTTTCAAGGACGAGGTGCTAGGTCACGCTGACCCAGCAATACGGCAAGAGGAGCAGGTGCCGCTTGCGCCCCCTGAATACGACTCGTTGTGAGTATATAATAATAATAATAATCGCATGAATACAGCCGTTTTATCCCAAACATTTGGCACAAAGCGCCGCGAGCCTAAACCCAGCACGCACGCTCACGTGAATCACACGCATTCTCTCACACACGCATTACAATCACGTGGTGCGAAGGGCCAGCAAAGCAATTAAGTTTCGGAATTTTAGAATTGCATTTTTTCCATTTCCAAAGCAGGGGTGGGGGGTGGGGGTGGGGGAGCCGGAGTAACCGGAGAGAACCCCCGACGGTCGGCCCGAATGAACGGTGCCACATTCTAGAAAGAAAAATTCTTTACCCCGAGTAGGACTCGAACCTGACCTCTCGCATTGGTGACTAAGCCTTAACAACTAAACCACCGAGCACCCCTGTGTATATACTGTGTACATATGTATAGTGCTAATGCTGTAGGGCGGAATGTTGGTTGAAACATTTTATTCAGATACAAATTTACAGATCACGGTCATCTAGTAACACAACAGAACACTACAAGTCAAAACTTACAAGCGTGCGCAAGTGAACCAAGTTGCATACGTGGCGGCCAGTAGAAATTACCGTGGAAAGGGCGGAATGTTACTTGCGGCGATTATATAATGCTAATGTCAATGTCATCATACGTGATATTGATGCGGAATATTACTCGCTGTAATCAGTGTAAATAATGCTAATGCTAAAAATGAGGAATATTACTTGCTGTGAGTAGAAAATGCTGATATTACTCGCTGTCAGTATCAAATGCTAATGCTGATATTACTCGCTGTGAGTATCTAATGCTAATGCTAATATTACTCGCTGTGAGTGTCTAATGCTAATATTACTCGATGTGAGTATCTAATGCTAATACTAATATCACTCGATGTGAGTATCAAATGCTAAAGCTTATGCTGATATTACTCTCTGTAAGTATCAAATGCTAATGCTGATATTACTCGCTGTGAGTGTCAATGCTGATATTACTCGCTATGAGTATCAAATGCTAAAGCTGATATTACTCGTTGTGAGTATCGAATGCTAATACTAATATTACTCGCTGTGAGTATCAAATGCTAATGCTGGTATTACTCGCTGTGAGTGTCAAATGCTAATCAGTGCTAATATTACTCGCTGTGAGTATCAAATGCTAACGCTAACAATGCGGAATATTACTCGTTGTGATTATATAAAAATGATAATAATAGCTTCAATTGTAAAGCGGTATAACCTTCTCTCCCAACCCCTCAGACCCCCCTCCTGCCCCCCCCCCCCTTCCCTCACCCCCTCACGACCCCTCCCTTAACCCTTTTCGCTCGTATTAAAGGGAAATTTCATACAGCGACAGCGCGCGGGGATGGAGCGGTCAATGAAATTCCGTACCCCGACTTTCCTAACCTAGCTGAGACTGATACCGTCTAAGCATCACACTCAAAGCCAGCGACGCCGGACTAGATCCGATGTTCTCATACTTTAAGGTCATGAAGTGCTTTCTTTCTCAGTGTTCCTGGATTACTTCGATCTCTCGTCTCTTGAACCATTTTTGAAGTTGGAATAATCAATACCTCTCACATCTCTCATCTCTATTCCTGCAGGCCTGTGTTTAATGTGCGTGTCATGAACGCGGGTTTTTGTTGTTGTTGTTGTTGTTGTTGTTTGTTTTGGTGTTATTTGTTTGTTTGTATTTTGACAGGCTGAACGCAGCAGAATTAGATTAAAGGAAGATGTCTATGTACTAGGACATCACCCGTCTTTATTTAATTCCAGGGAGAAGAATGATAAAAATGTTTGACCCTGAACAATGAATGAGAGAAAAAAAAAATGAAAGATAGGAAAAACAAGAAGAAAAGTTAGAATGGCACACTTTCGCCTGAACCTGAAAAAGAAAGAAAGAACTAACGGGATGGGTGGGGTGGGTGTTTGGGGGTTTAACGTCCTTTTCCACCACATACGGGTGATATCAAAGACGGGGCAACGATGAAAAAGTCAGCACAAATATTTGGCCCCAGCCGGGATACGAACTCACGACCCGAGCATCAGAAGTGCAACGCTCTACCATTCCGCCACCCCGGCTCCCCAAGAGGGTGGATGGGTGTTTTTGGACTTTAACGTCCTTTTCAACCACATAGGGTGATATCAAAGACGGGACAACGATGTAAAAGCCAGCACAAATATTTGGCCCCAGCCGGGATCGAACTCACGACCCGAGCATTAGAAGTCCAACGCTCTACCATTCGACCACCCCGGCTCCCCAAGAACTAAAGGACAAGAAGAAAACATA
Source organism: Batillaria attramentaria (assembly GCA_018292915.2). Taxonomy (NCBI): domain Eukaryota; kingdom Metazoa; phylum Mollusca; class Gastropoda; family Batillariidae; genus Batillaria; species Batillaria attramentaria. Next base: position 6,772,365 of record JACVVK020000004.1, read on the forward strand.
GAAGGGCACAATCAGAAATAAAGAAATAAAGACAGACAGATAGAAAGAAGGAAGGTCAGAAATTAAGGTTAGAAAGGAAGTGTGGGTGGGTGTTTGGGAGTTTAACGTCCTTTTCCACCACGTATGGGGTATATCAAAGACGGGACAACGAGAAAAAAGGCCAGCACAAATATTTATCTGGCCCCAGCCAGGATTCGAAATCACGACCCGAGCATTGAAAGTCCAACGCTCTACCATTCGGCTATCCCAGCTCCCCTAAAAAGAAAGGAAGGAAGGTCGGAAGAAAGAAAGGACAACGAGAAATACCGAAAGCAAATGTGCCGTCATTCGAAGAAAGGGTCTAAAACGCCTCTCAATCCTTGACGCTTAAGCCGTTTGTGCAGATGAAGGTAGAAAGGTATTTTTCAGACCAGGGAAATATTTTCGACAGCCGCCTCAGATCTTGCAAATCTTGCTTTTTTTCGGTTTTCTTACAATGTTGGTGATAAGTTTTGCTGACTGGCGGCCCTCATACACCACCGCCTGAACCCTTGCCTGGTCACGTTCTCCGTGAGCATTCCCATCACGCCAGACTTGTCACTAATGGTTATTTCTTTTCCTCCAGGCACTCACCGCCTCCAGTCGCCATTCGTGTGGACCGAGCCCCGGATGTGCCGGGCGAAGACGAGGCTCAAGAGCGCGAGCAGCTCGTCAACGGGGAGGTAACCTCCAGGGATCCGTCGCCCGTCTGAAGTCTGCTTCCCCCCCCCCGACCCCCCCCCCCAGCACACACACCCCCTCCTCCCTCCTGCCACTACTACTGTCCGTCGATCTTCAACCCTGTCTCCATTAGGAGCCGTTCTCTACCGTTGGTCATGTTCACACAATTCCTTGACCCCCCTTCTCCCCATCCCGTTTCACCCCCCACCCCCTTCCCCCTCCTTCGGTCCTTCATACTCGCTCAACACGTCATGTGGCCTTTTGATTTCGTGTGGCAGACTTGTCCGCCCCTGGCAGCTAGCGCCGTCTGTGAACGTGGTGGTGACACAAAGGGACATAACTCTTGCCATTTCAATTTTGTTCTGAAATGTCACTTTTCATTTTCTTGATCCTGATGAGATCGTCTTTTCGCTTCCTACTACCCAGGGAGGGGAAAACGTGCTGGCAATTTTACTCTTTTTTTTTTTTTTTGTCTCCCGCTCTGGAAACAAAGATAATGGAACTTCACGAGCATGCACGCAATTGCAAGTCAGCAGTTTTGTGATGGCTGCCTTGTGTGGAAAAAAACCAGCTGTTAAACTGCACACTCTGAAGCCTTCTGGAAAGGTACCACACGACTGCTGTTTTGGAGCGTACGGAAAATTTTCGCAGAACGCACGCGAAACTACCAAGGCTGGACACCATGCAGGTCGTGCGTCAGTATTTTATCTCCGTCTCCTTGACATCACAGAACGGAGTCTTCGTTTCTGGTTGACATGTATCTTACCCCTGAACTTTAGCCTAGTTTGAGTTTGAGTTTGAGTTTGGCTGACGAACACTACTAAGTGGACAGTACATTGTGTTGCCAACTCCCCCCTCCCACCTCTCCGACCTCCAGCTCCTCCTTTTCCATGCTGCCATGGTGTTATCCCTTTTCAATGGCTGTTTCGTTGCGGCTGGCAACATTGGTGGGAACATCCACACAAAACAAACAAAACAAACAAACAACAACAACAAAAAAAACCCAACAACAACCCAACAAAATATTGCATCGTATTAAAAAAAGAAAAGAAAAGAAGAAGCCACCAGTCATCAAGGTTGGACTCAGTAAAATGCCTGACCAGAAAAGTACCATACGCTCTGCTAGATGGATTCCTATCCCGGCCGTCAAAAGACATTTCAACGATCCCGATACAAGCTGTGCCTTCAGTATCCGAACATAAGGAAACAAACAACTTACGAGAGTTTAACGACAGTAGTAGTAATCGTACCACGAGCTTGTAGTGCATACAAAAGCGTTGGGAAGTAGCCTAGAACTTTTGGCTTAGGCTACTGATATAAGAACGACAACTAGACAGTAGGAGGACTATGTAGTCTAGATCGACAAACCAGATGAGGTGGACGTAGGAAGCGTAAATTACGTATAAATACAAGACAACCTCATTACTATGCCAAAGAGAGACTGTTGGGTCCAGCCCTGACTTCGGTTCGGATCATCGCGAGACTGGTCACAGTTTTTCCCAGGTCTGTTGTTGAACTCCGTTTAAATGGAGTTTGAAGTTACAATCACTACGTGTATTCAGTGAGGACGAGACTTTAACACGGCAACGCGTTATGACACAATTTCACCAGCATTTTGTTCGATGGAGAAAATGGTTGAGATTGCAAGTGACGACGAAGACCTTCTGTTGTGCCGTGGATCTGTTCTGCCCGGAGAAATGCATGTACTGTGGAAGAAACTCCTCTGTGACAATGATTGTAGAAGACCTCTGAGGAAGCAGTCTTCATAATCATGAACCTGTCATAGACCTCAAGGGATGTTCTGGCACCGTGATGATGGTCCAGAAGATCTTCCTGTATTGCTGTCCCTGACAGACATCTTATTTGCCTGACAGAAGGAACACAGTTAAAGGTATTGTGCGATTGTGGGTTTCAGTTTTGCAGAGATTAGTACTGCGCCCGAAGGCCGGTGTAATCTGTGACTAACCCCGAAGCCCTTATTTACACGCTCCGACCTCTTTGTTGTAAGTTCTTGCGGGTCTGTGACACGGCCCTGTCGACTTTAAAAGCTGTTGTGGTAACTGAATGTGAAGTCACGCAATTTCAAGTTGCGAGTTCTAAAGTCGTGCGTATTTTGTTTTGCGATGTTTTCAAGTGGTTCCTCGATTGTGTGTGTGTTTCTGGTGGATCCAGGATGGTGATATTCGGGGTTTTGTCGTTGTTTTGTTTTTGTCAGTGAAAACAATTGGATTCGCGCTTGGAAATGTGAACAGTTCATTGTCTGGCAACGATGACTGTTTGAATTATTCTCGAAGCTCATTTTGTTCATGACACCTGCCAACGGGCTGATTTTGCTGTTGTGATTGTGTTGTGCTCATTTCGGTCACCCCGACTGACACTTGATGTCTTTTAAAAAACTGCTCACACGCGCTTGTGTGTGTGTGTGCGTGCGTGCGTGCGTGCGTGCGTGCGTGCGTGTGTGTGTGTGTGTGTGTGTGTGTGTGTGTGTGTGTGTGTGTGTGTGTGTGTGTGTGTGTGTGTGTGAGAGAGAGAGAGAGAGAGAGAGAGATCCGCTATCTGAATGAAGTGTTTTGGTGGCAATCGGAGGGATTCTGTGTGTGTGTGTGTGTGTGTGTGTGTGTGTGTGTGTGTGTGTGTGTGTGTGTGTGTGTGTGTGTGTGTGTGTGTGTGTGTGCGCGCGCGCGCGCGCACTTGCTTCAGTGAACCTCACTGATTTTTATAATGCCTGATTCCAGTCTCGTTGTGTGCAGAAGTTGTTGATGGCATTGCACAATTCTTCATTTTTTTCATACACATGCACTGTTTTTACCAAATCTCTGGGCATCTGTTTCGCAATATGCCTTTTTTTCTGGTGGCTCATACACGTTACGTACAGTCTTCATCATCATGTACCTGACTCGAACATGTCTTTGATCCACTGTTGCCATGCATTACGCGTTCTTCATTCCCGTCACACTTGGGAGAATTCCCGTCACATTCCGCAGCAAAGCTATTCCACGTTTGTATGTACTTGCTCCTTTATTTTTCCTTGTTTGGCGTTACTGCAGCGGAGTTCAAACACAAGTTTACTTTGTGTTTTTCCCGTACCACTTAATCAAGATGATAAGAAGCTGTACACGTTGCAGACCCTTTATCGTATGCTTGTCGGTTCCCGGGTGTGAAAATCAAACCGAAGCCTCAAATCACGTTTGAGTGTTTCAGAATTCGATATAGGGCCTCCAATCGGACTGGTGAATTCGGGTTTTGGCTGGCACCGCCCTTCATATAATAAGACTGATGCTTCTGTGACCAACGATGTTCTTCGAAGCTAAACGCCTCCACTAGTAATTAACGACCCAATGCAATTTGTGTACCAAATTAACTTTCTCGGGACTGACCTCTTGCAATTTTTTTAATTTATGCGAAGAAGTGAGCCTGGGCACTTTTTACGCACGCAGAACTGGTCAAGGGGCACATTTTGCGTACGCACAAGCGACTGGTTTGATTTTGTGTTAGCCAGTCAATCGAACAACAGCCTACCACCTGCACCGTTCTCTGCTGAAGAACACTGAGAGGCAAAACTGACACCCTCTGGAGAAAAGATCCAAAGCGTTTATCAAATCCGTGAAGCTTAGGCGCTTTTTCCATCTCTGATCTCGGGTACAACTGGCGACCTCTGATACAGTCTTACTTTCTTTCCACCAATCGCTTCTATTTACACTGTCTTCGGAGATAAACTATAAGAATTCTCTGGTTTATTCGTAGCATGAGTCATTTCTGCATGCGCTAAAACAGCTCTGGAGCCATTCTCGTAGGGGAGACAATCTCGCGCGCGTGTTACACTGGTCGTTCCTTGCTACACAACAGTGACTGTTTTTTTTTTGTTTTTTTTTTTTTTGGGGGGGGGGGGGGGTCTTTGGGAAGAACACGAGATAAAATGGACCAAACGCACGTCAATCGGCGATGAATATGCATGAAACAAGACCATTGTTCAGGTTGTGATTTGACTACGGGATTCCTTCCATTGTTAATCGTTGACTCCCTTACTTACTACTGTTGTGTCCACCGCAGTCAGCGGTGATGCAGGCACGTGTGCCAGTTGTTCGGTGTAGGCGTGTGTGTTAATTGTTATTGTCAATCAGGCGTTATCCAAATGGGTGTATAATAGCCCAAAATTATTAATCCTCTCTGTCAGTGCACGAGGCATTGTAATAGTTGTTGTTATGTCCATTTCAAGATTAAAAACGATTCCTTGTTCGGCATTTTGAAAACGCTAGACCGATTCAGGGCTTGAGTCCATTAAGGTGGTTCAATATTTTGTTGTTTGTTTGTTTGACTGATTGTCAGACCACGTGACACACAGGGAGGCGTCTTTCAAAGTCCTGATAATTTTTTTTTCCATAATATTAATTTACGTCTCTGGTTCTATCCTGAAGACTTTTTTAATTATTCAATTTTTTTTACTACTTTATTCACCTTTTCGGGAAATTCGAGGAGCTCCCCCCACCCCCACCCCCCAGAGGGACGCGCGTTTGCTTGGGGAAGAAAGCCGGATAACCCGCAGAGAAACCCCCGATGAGCAGCCCGGTAACCTGGAAACACCGGTGTCACATATCACAAGTTCGACCTGGGCTCGAACCCATTTTTCATCGCCCTGACAGCGGTGGCGGTCGTTCAGTCCGACGCGCTGCCTATTAGACCACCGCTCACCCTGATTCGGTTTGTGTGATCCCTCCAATTTTACATTCCTCTCCCCCTGCAAGAAACGACGATGATATCTTCCAGTTCTCCGTTTTGCATTTTGAAACTGTTGTTTAGTGACGGACCCGGAACAGGGTTGGGGGAAGGGGGTTTCAAAGGAAAGAAGCGGACGCGGGTGAAAGTGGAAAACAATATATGTGGATTACATTTTTTCTTAGGTTTTTGGTGTTTTGGTGTGTTTTGAACTAAGAACACGCCACTTTGTTGAGGCTTCCCTTGAAGATCCTGTTGACTTTGTCGTCTACGGAAATGGGCACAACGCATCCATTTAAAGTATTGTGTGTGGTACCGCACGGAGTATTTTAAAACCCATTCCCATGACGATTTAGTGTGATATCACAAGTGTGCATGGCCACTTCCTATAATTGAGATCTCGTCCTTCGTTGTGACAATAAACTTGCTTCACCATCTAACAGACACCTTACATTCCCCCGTTTTTATTCACATACCGTACTTCCAGCTGTATTTGGAATCGAAGTTTCAGTGTTACAGGTGATCCGGCTTTGGCAGGTTCCAGAGAACGGGTACACAAGTTGTTTGTCTGTCTGTTTTCTTTTAAAAGACACACTTTTGTTTTACCTGGATTTATGGGTGCAAGCGGTGTGTTTTCTTGTTGCACTTTTCCTTTTTCATACCTCCGAGTGTTTTGCGTCACAGGCGCCTGACTGACTGGGAACTTTGTCCTAAAGTTACCGTGATTAAACATATGTGGAAGGTGTACAAGACGCGCAGTCAAGTTGGAGAATGCACGGGCCACTGAGCCTTCTCATCGGCTTGGCGGGATAAACGTAGGTCAAGCAGACGGGCACTCGCCGCGAGCTGTTCTCGTTGACCCAGATATCCCGGCAGCTCGACATGCTCGATCCCTCAGCCACGAGAAAAGCCGCTGAGCTGACCCTTCTGGTCAGTCTGCCGAAATAGGCCGGTCTAGTAGGCTATAGTGCGATTGGTAATACGTGGCTGGTCCCTTACAGGTCAGCGGCGAGTCCGAAAACTCACGCGCTTTCTGGTGCACAGTACGGGTAAGGGACAGCAAGCACGCCACTTCAAGGCTGAGGTGGATTTTCCGGGCTCGCCGCTGAACTGGTTGGTTGCCTATTTATCAAAGAGTGCAGGAAAGCGCGCGAGGAAAGTACGTCACGGGCGCCTGTGGCTTGCACCACTGCTGTAATCATTCCAGCTTTTCAGTCATACTCAATACTCCCGTGCATCATCCTGCGTGATGTATGCTCTTCGTTGTACATAATATTAACTGTAATGAATGATTGTTTATATCGTGTATCCACGTGATCTGCCCGGCAGGAGTACGATTGTAGCCTCCGTGATTGGACAATAACTCATGTCGTCTGCTCTTCCGTTTAATTCACTTCACACGCAACAACTGCAAGGCGCCCTTTTCATTGCATGGAAACGTTACACATCTGACTGATTACAAATGGTCATGCTAAGTCTGCTGGTTGCATCCTCATTACTTCCCTGTCTTATTTTAGCATGAACTAGACACACGAACTACACTCGTACCATTTCCTTTTTCAGATTTCTCTTTAGAAAACCTCTCATAGGAAACGAAGCGATTCCCGAGCGTTTGCAGCTCACTTTCAACCATTGATACACATATACTGGTAAAAAACTTACTCCCCCCCCCCCCCCCCCCCCCCTGCGACAGAGAATGGTTTCTAAAACCTGTTTGCATTTTGTTGTTGGTGGTGGTGAAGAAATCTGTGGGGTTTGGGGGGGGGGGGGGGGGGGGTTCTTATGTGTTTTTGTTCGTTTGTTCGTTTTTTTGTGTTTTGTTTTGTTTTGTTTTTTAAAGAGGAAAACTGCAGCACTACGGACTTTCTGAAGTTAAACTACCATTCACCTGTTGTGGACTGTCGGGTTCCTTAAAGCCCTCCGGTGCGCGGGGTCGGTTTTCCAGTTGGGCTGGAGTCTAATATGTGGTGATCGTTAGTAACCGACCAGCACCTTTCGCATAATCAAATTACGGTGTGACTGGCAGACCACGAAAGCTCACCGGCGGCCTTTAAAATCCCGCTATAGCGTTTCGCATTTGTATCTGTACTTAGACCTATCAAGTTGATTTGAAAGGAATTTGCATCTTCAGTTGTTTTTTCTCTGAGTGCGCTTGGGCGATTTACAGTTCCTTCTTAAAGTAGGGGGAAGATGCAAACTCGGCCTAACTTGACAAGGGGTATGTCACTTGTAATGTTGACAGAGCGACTGTGTGGCACATTGTCTTTGGAAGAAGTACGTTCCACGGCACGATTGAAACTGGTTTTGCCCTGACTGACTGTACGCTTCCTCACCTCATGTTGTATTTTCCTAAGGCGTGCCTTGTTCTGTGTTGTGGGGAGGGACTAAATGAGTGTTCTTGTTTTTTTCTTCTTCTTTTTTTCTCCTCAATCTTTGATTCGGTGAGATTTTCTCAAACAATGGCTCTCGCATGATCATTGACTACCTTGACATTTCCTACATGTAATTCCTTTACTACATTCCTGCTCGTTAGTGTTTGACATCTCTCCACAAAGAGATATGAGTTCTTTAGATGCTTGTCGCGTAGTTGTTTACAAGTATCAACTTTGATCCTGTTTATTTCATATAATGAAACAGTTTTCAAACCATCCACTTTTGTTTAGATTTCGGGGCAGTTCTGATCCACAGTACTGGGGAAGCCGGGACAGGTAAGGCAGTAGAGTGTTGGATATTCAATGCTCGGGTCGTCAGTTCGCATCCCGGTTGGGGCCAAATATTTGTGCTGGCTTTTCCCTCTAAGCCCAGTCTTTGCTATCACCTGTATAAGATGTTAAACACTCAAGCAACTAACCAACCAATCCTCAGTGCTGTGTCAAATTCAACTTTCTCGTACGATCACCGCAAGGGTGTTTTCTGTTTTTGTTTTACTCAATATTCATGACTCGTCTTCCCCCAAACTGGGTTTTGGCTGTCCTGCACAGTATCTCATAACGTACCAATGTGTCGTCGTATGTCGAGAAGTTTTAGGCCCATTTTCCAAGATAAACGTGTTCGTTTGAGTACGCTTAAACGGACATTTTAAGATACGATCTGTTTGTATTCAAGTTGTATCACTTATTCAAGTCAGGAGAACTTTCCTCTAGCGATTTTAAATTAATTTACGTCAATCTATAAACCCAGCCATATATCTGCAACATTTAAATTACAAGATTCACAAAGCGTGGCAAACGCGTTAACTTTGCGCAGTGTTAGTATGAAAATGAATGATTTTTGTGTTTACATTTTTGGGGTTTTTTTGCATTTAATACAATTTTTTTGGGGGGTAAAGGTACAGTCATGACCGGTTGGAGAGCAAGGTTATGTAATGGGGAAATGATCGATTCCTCGCGGATTTTTAGTGTTCACAATTTTCTTTTTACAATTAAAAAATTATATATATAACTTTAGAATTCTGCTAGACTTCAAGGGTCCACGACATTTACAAGATCGAAAGTTTCATTATTACAAAACAGTTAAACGATAAGATTCTGAAGGGACCACTGAAATTTCGCACAAAGACTTTATACTGCTTTCAAACATGTTTTGGTTTACTTTTTGTCGCCTTCCTTGCACACTTATAAGCCCGTGTTCTTCATTTATAACTGACCTGAACTCCAGGAGTTTGTTTGTAACAATCATGATTGTGTATATCCTCTAATAGTTTCACAGTCGCCGCAAAACAACGCCGATGGTGCAAATTAAATGTCTGTTCTGTAATTCAGTTGAACCGTTCGAACTGCATTACGCACCGTGCGGAGACTTTACTGTTAAAGCCCGCGGGTGGGTAATAACGGTTTGTCAGTCAGATATAGCGGGGTACTCGCTTGTCCGTAAATACTATATAGCGCATATTGTGTATTTCAAACCACGGCCCAACTGGCAAATCAGTCATCCTTGCTAACCGGCGGGCTTTAAAGACTGCTTTGAATCTTTGGGGAACGTGTAGTTTTCGACCTCCATTCTGTGTTGACCTACACCCGCACATGCGCAGAGCTTCAGTACAACTGATTTGTAAACAAGTATACCAGAACAATCGCGAACGTTTCTGAGCAGGGCATTTTGCATAAGCACGTATGCCAGGAGCTACAGAACTGTTTCGCTTTGCGTTATCAAAACGTGCGTGGCGGACAGCCCCGTGCTTTTCCTAAGGCGCTTGGTCTGTTTGTCCGCCAGCTGTCGCTAGGCACCTCTATTGGTCAACAGAGCACGATGTATACCACGTGATACGCAATGTGAAACAGCTCTGTACGTTCCTGTTTTCGCTGATGCCCCTCATAGTCAGGGCTGTTTAACCCACCAAGGGAGGCCACCAGATGTTGCAGCTAGTTGGATTAAAAAAAAGAAAAAAAAAGAAGAAGAAATTTAAATAATTCTAGTCCAAAGTTTAAGTTTAATTCAAACCGAAATCTGCACACTGAGGATACTATCCATTATCCTTTTAACTAATGAAACACCGAACATTACAAACGGTGTCATAGTAAAACTTGGGTTCTCTTTGATCAAGCGATAAATCCAAAGAGGATTCCCCGAGTCGTGCATTTTCTACTTTGTTACCCCCTCCCTCCCTTCATCCCCATTTTTTAAACAGCACGATTGATGGCATCTGCACCTGTTTGCACGATGCTCTTTAATATTCGCACCATCTTTCTTGAACTCCATGTACAGGACAATACCTTCCACTTTCTTCGCCAATATCGAATTAATCTCCGTTTTCTGTAAACGAAACGACAATGCGTAATAAAGGCGTTACGTGACATACATTTGTATTTCTGTCAAGATGTGCGTATGTGTGTGTGTGTATGTGTGTGTGTGTGAGCGCGCGTAATTAATTTGTTCTGCAACGTACACACACACACACACACACTATTATAAGCTTGGGTGGGTGGGTGGGGGGATGTTTGCAGGTTTGACATCCTTTTCCACGACACACTACATACGCGTGACATAAAAGACAGGGCAACGAGAAGAAAAGTGCAAACCTTTATCAGGATATTTTACCACATTGGTGGTGATCAGTAAAATAAAAAATAACGCGTGGGTAAAAGTATATAATATAATATAATATAATGATATACATGAGTGAGTGAGCGAGTTTAAAAAAAAAAAATTTTAAGGCTTAACGCCGCGCAAGCCACAAAGACTAATTCGCGGCCAGTAATATACATGAGGGACAGTCTATCACAATGTAACGTTAAGACTACTTTGCATTTCAAATGTGCAATGCAAACAAACGAAACGGACATGTACCCAAATACAGCAATGAAATCACAGATGGCGCTTTAAATTAAAACCGCTGGAATATCACCACTTATTTCACAAGCCTTTTGGAATACCACCAGTTCTCTTACAAACCGTTTTGAATATCACTAACTCTTTTACAAACAGTTTGCAGCGATACTGAAATATACTCGCTGTACAACATTTACAAAAGAACATATCGGGTGAGAGAAGAGAAAAACAACAACAACAAAACCAACAACAACAAACACACCGTGGACACATAGACGAACATGTAACGAATTGTGTGAACTTCAGTGTGGAACTAGGACAGTCTGTCAGTCACTCTCTCTCTCTCTCTCTCTCACACACACACACACACACACACACACACACACACACACACACACACACACACACACACACACACACACGCGCACACACACACACACACACACACACACACACACACACACACACGTCATTATCTGAACATTCGATGCGCGCAAACATAGCAGCACTGTGTACGGACTGGGTATGTCAATTGAGTTTGTGTTTGCGGTCAAAATAATGACCTAAACGTGACCGGAAACGTGACCAAATATTAAAAAAAGCCCAACAACAAACCAACCACAACGACAACACCAGCAGCAACAACAACACCACTCCTCAAAATCACCACCACCAGCTAATCCCCATAAAACTTTACCTATTACGTGAAAGCAAAGGTGTGGGAGGAAAGCAACGTGGCAGGAGCGCCTAGACGCACGTGCTATTCGTAACCAGACATAGACTTAAATGAGCCTTTTACAATATTACGAGGCTTCACTGAAGGCAATTTTTGTTTTTAAACAGTTACGCCTATACTCCTGAAATAATCTATCTTGATGACGAACACAGCTCTGAATGCGCCACCGGCATCTGTAGCTGTTCGAACGAAATGTCAAACGGCTTGATTCAGTCCAGTACAGCAACAGCAAGTTTTAGAATTGGTATGAATATGCCTGTAACTTCTACCGCTGTAAAATAAAGGTTCTTGTTCTTCTCAGAGAACAACAACAACAACAACAACACAACAACAACAATAATAATAATAATGTCACACACACACACACACACACACACACACACACACACACACACACACACACACACGCCTTAAGTTTAAGCGCCTTTTTCACATACACATACACATGCTTTGAGCGCATGAAAATGAAAAGAAAACAGTTATTGAGATCACTAAACTAATAACGAACAATTAATGGCGCCAGCCCGCCTCGTGCCCTCCCTCCATCTGCGGCTCCAGGAACCCACGGAAACTGGAACCGTCAGCCAGCCAGCGGGCGCCGTAACCTGACAGAGAGGGACAGACAAGGATTGTGCGTGATTATCACACGTAATAGCCGCCAGGGGAGCCCGGTAAAAAACCGAGCAGAACCGTTGTTTCACGTCCATCACATACCCTGCGCTGTTTTTTTGTTTTGTTTTTTTTCCCCCTTCTTTTTTCTTGGAGGGGAGAAACAGGCTCCACTACCAAGGGCACCAAATATCGAAGAATTGTGGTTGGTTTGCGATGCCTTCAAATGCGCTTGACTAAAGGCGAACTTTTCTGGGGATTTCTTTTACAGTTTCTGAAGCAACTTTTATTTTTTATTCTATTTTTTACTACATTATTATGAGGAAATTCGGGCTTCCCCCCCCCCTCCCACCCCCTTCGGGGAAGCGCGTCGCTGCGGTGCAAAGCCACCCAATACCTATCCTTTTTTATTTTTATTTTATTCTGCTGGGGCGAAGAAAAGCCAAACAACCCGGAGAGAAACTCCCACTGAGCAGTCTGGTAGCCAGGAAAAACCGGTATCACTTATTACAAGCTCGACCTGGGCTCGAAACCACGCTTCATCGCCGTGACAGCGGTGACGGTCGTTCAGTAGCGTAGCGGCTAAATCCGACGCGCTACCTATCAGACCACCACTCACCCCCTTGTCGTTTGATTAAATTGTCCTAAAGCCCGTCGATGGGCTGGGATGCATTTCCAGTCAAACTGTTATCTGATAATTTTGGGGAAAGTGTTAAGTCAGTTACTACAGGACCTACCCCATTCTCACACCCGCCTAAGTGGAAAATCGCCCCTGCCCACCGGCGGGATTTGACAGCATGGAGAGGGTGGCTGTCGCCTCACGCAGTTAACACCTGAGCGACAGAGACTACTTGCAAACTTGTTTGATTCAAAGACGGAAGGCTCAAAATGTGCACGGAGTAGCTGGGCCTGTTGCCTGTGTCTGTTACAAACATGCATGCAACGGCAATTACGTGAAAGCCACTGCTACATGTGCATCCCCCAGGCGCGCAAATAATCAAACATCGCGTGGAAAGATTTCTGAGATTTATTTATTTATTTATTTTTTTTGTGTGTGGGGGGGGGGGGGGGGGGGGGGGGTTGAATCACAACTAAGACCTGGCCTCGAATTCTGCTTCTTTGTATTTGCATTACCACAGAGCAGAATAAACTAATATAATTATGCAAAAGCTTTCTTTAAGAACAGTTTTTAAGTGACAACTGATGCCTGCCCCTGAAATCACAGAATCCTGACTTCGTACATTTTACTGTTTTAAAGTCTGTGGTAATGAGGATGGAAAAAGCAACAAAAAAGAAAAAAAAGAAAAAAAAAGACAACAACGCAAACAGAGATTAAGGCCTACTGTTCCCTGGTGAAATAAAAAAGACATCTGCATACACATCTGTAACAATAAATATTTCAAGTCGAAGCAGCTGGTCCACACATGTTTAAGATCAACAAAATGTATGCATTAAAGGGATAAATATAACAACTAGTAGCCTACAGTATGAAACGAAGCACTCACCTCCTCCTTGTCTGCATTCCAGAATGTATATATCTTGCTGTGGAGGAAACAAGAACAGAAAAAAAGGCACAGAATGCAGGTTCAGTCCGTTTGTCCAAACAGAAAATAAAACAGTTGTACAATGTCAATGAAAACAAACAAACAAACAAACAAATTGGAACAAACCAACCTACCAACAAACAAACAATTAGAACAACATAATACCGAAAGGATCAAAGAACCAGACAAGACAAGCCTGCCATGTAAAGTACATGTACCTTCACAACCTGAAGCACCAACCAGAAACAATGGCCGCCATCAAAAGTATAGAGTTTAATTCTGATTGACCATACTGCTCATTCACTCATTCCCTATTCCCTGGCATTCTTCTCAGTACTGGCCGTTTGCATGGGTTAGTAAAAAAATTGTAAAAATCCCCCCCACACACAATTACATGGCACACTTGACCAACATTTTCAGACTATGTTATTAACATAATTATGTTTACAGTACTGTTCACAATTGCAAGCATTTCATTTTTATTACAGGCTAGAGTACTACATGTACCCGCAAAGAACCCACAGTCCACCCAGCATCAAATCACACATTATCCACAGACTGTCAGCGATCGTCAAATGTGTCAGGACCATGGTAGCCATTCGGGCTACCGCCCTGAACAAAACTGGTAGCCCGAAAAAAATTCTGGAAGCCGGAGTGGCTGCTAGGTTCTGATTCATCTCTGAATTCCTGCTCGCCATTCGGGCTATCGCTACCGGAGCTTTCACTCGCCCGACGGTAAATTTGGTAGCGAAAGCGAGCGGGCGAGCACATTTGACGATCGCTGGACTGTTTGACACTCATTCTCTCTGGTCACCACGATCCCGGTGATGCCAAGGGAAGCCCTTGCCCACTAGCATGTTCGAAACCGGAGTTTTTATGCGCTAATACTAACTCAAGGGCAAACCCAGGATCGTGGTGATCAGTAGTGAGTTAACCAACCGGCAACCAGTGGATGTTGATCCAGTGAGCGTTGTCCAGAATGTCCTCCACTTTGCCCAGAGCATATACGTTCTTGTCTTCCTCCTCTGTGCATGCAGACAAAGTCAGAAAAAGAAACTGTACATTCAATTCAACTTTCAAATTACTTTATTGTCCCATAGGCAGTATAAGAGAAGGAAGACAGGAAGGAAGCCTGAGTACCCACAGAGAAAACCTTACAATCAGCCTGAACGAACATGGCCATGTACAACTACGAGAGGGGAAAATTCTTTGCCCCGAGTGGGACTTGAACCTAACCTCTCACACTGGTGACGAAGTCCTAACCACTAGACAACAACTGCCCAAGTTACCATGGCAGACAGCTGAAAGCCACATGGAGACAAACAGAATGATGATTTTTCAGGCACTTACTTCCTGTGCAGTTTCCCCACCATGATGTTGACTGGTCCCGATGGTAATGCTTGGACAGTGCTCGAGCTCCCACTGACAGATCTGAATTTGCACTGCAGTAACAAATTACACCCAGCATTAATTATTATACAGTTTGGGCATAATGATATTCACAATTTTCAGTTTCCAGCCTGATATGTACATATGTATATGTGCGTGTGTGTGTGTGTGTGTTTGAGAGTGTGTGTGTGTGTGTGTGTGTGTGTGTGTGTGTGTGTGTGTGTGTGTGTGTGTGTAAAAAAAACATTAACACACACACACAACAACAAAATCAAAATAAACAAACAACCCTCCCCCCCCCCCCCCCCCCACACACACACACAAAACAAGAAGCAAAAAACACAAAAGCCCATAAAAAACACCAACAATAATTTTAGAAGAACATCCACACACACAAACACTTTAAAAGATAACACACGTCCCTCCCACACATCCTGTAAAACATTCAGCAACTGACCTGTGTTTCTGCTTGAATGATGCCAGAAGCCGTGCACGAGAAGGCGGGAATATTTCCTGGCTCCCGACTGTCTTCCGTAGACCCAACAGATCCATGATACCTCGTTTGCCCAGCAGCTGACATGGAAGAAACTTTCAGTCAATTTGCAACCTTGCTGTGGGAAATGGTGGGGTGGAAAAAGCCTATTTCGTATCTCTGCTACGAAACTATTTCTCTCTTTGGTACATGTATATAGGTAGAGTCAGGATACAGTTAGCCGAAGCCCTCCCCCCTCCCCTAGCCTCCCCCTCCATCCCCTCCCTCAATTCAGCTGCTGATAATAACAGTGATTTCCTAGAAAAAGTAATGGAAATGCTAAGTCAAAACAAAAACAACTAAAAAAGCCCTCTCCCGTCCCCCCCCTCCCCCGTCCCCACCCCACCCCAACACACACACCACAGGGCATTTCCAAAAGCTGTGCCATGTCAGTTACGAAATTTCTGCTTCAAGTGGTGTAACACTATACGGTGTGCTTTGCAAAATATGTACAGCGAAAAGCATACATTGTCTAAAGGCAGAATTTTGGTAAAGGCAAATCTGGCTATCGAGAAATGAGTGTAACAGACATGGCAATTCGAGCAGATTTTTTTAAACTGCCCCATGAACACACAGAAATTGAGAATAGGACAGATGAGACCTCCGATCAAACCTACCACCAGCACTTCTCGAATGCGAAACTTGATTTCCTCTCTGCCCCAGTCCCTCCACAGCGACTGCAGGCCCACCAGAAGTGGCGTCACTGATGCAATCACGGCAGCTCTGTGACAGTCAAGATGAAAAGTAATTCGAACATTTGTAATACATGTACATGCTTACAGGTAATACTTACAAGACCTCCCCCCTCCCCTCCTCCCCCCTTCAGTGGTGAATTATATGACATATAAAACACCTCTCACTGCAGATGTTCTTTTTTTTTTGCATTAAGCATGAAACTTTCATGACAAAACTTTGTAATTCAGTCTTGAGTTACTTCTTCCAGTTTTTTTCCCCCCAGACTGCCAAGAAGTGCCATACGAGTGAAGGGAAATCAAACCAAGGGAGGTAAGCCATGTCAAAAATTATGTAGCAAATGCCTACTTCAAACCCAACACAGAAAATTGTTCATCTGCGCACACATGCATGCACACACGCGACCGCGCACACACACAAACCCAGCTCCTTCAGCGAAACAAGAAAATGCTCAAAACAGAGGCCAATCAATATGAAACAGATACACTCCAAGTGTTTCACCTAAAGTGGCCTTTTTCAGGTGACAAATTTATATGTAACACGTAGAGAGACACATGCTACTTGTCTGAATATATCTAGAGATAATTCGATCACCAACCTGAATTCTGTGTATGTCTTTTCGTCCAGCAGATCATACTTGGGAAGATCCAGCACAGGGCAGTGTCTATACAAATGAAATAACAATATCTTCAACAACTACATCATCCATAATAATAACACCAATGATGAAATTGTTATGGTTGTATTTTCAGGACCATTATGTTAGGTATATTGCCTCCAGCCACTATGTACCTCAGATACTGTTTCTCTGATCACAACATACATGACTGAAATGAAACCAAACTGATGCTGAACTGCAGTTGACTTAGCAGGGGCGTACGCTGTAGGAACCACGGGGTCCCTGGGGGCCCAGGCCCCCGTTCGATTTTTGGAAGGGGGGCCCGAATATCTTTGGGCCCCCCTTGCTTTTGATAAGAGGAGAGGCGGCCCACCAGTGGTGGGGCCCCCTGCTCTGCTGTCACAGGACACAATCCTTGGCAGTCAACACACACACATGCACGCACGCACGCACACACACACACACAACTCCCCCCTCCCCCCCTTCTTCACCCCGGCCGTATGGCTCACCTGACTTAGTGGTCCCCCCTTCCTCTCAGCATCTTCCTACACGCCTGCTTATAAGTATCCGAACCTTAAATCCTGGTCGCGCACTTACTTAAACCAGCTAGCTTACATAGCAGTCAACATGCACTGAAAACGAACTTGAAAATTTGGTCAGAGTTAGTTATAGTGTACATGTCACTGAGGTACAAAGTGCCTTGACAGTGACCATTTCAGTAATGTAGACAGTAATAACCTAAACCCTACTGGTCCATAACTTGTGTGACACACTTCCCTCCCTAAGCAGGTTGTTCAGCACTGGCAATTAACCAAGTCATAAATGGCTTTAAATCCAGAGAGGTACAAACTTCATACCAACCCTGTTTTCATGGACTCTTGTGTCAGGAAGCTGGCTGACTTTCAGTTACAAAATCAAACAGAGTGCTGCTGGCTTTATGAAGAAAGTGATTTCACATGTGCAGCATTTCTGATGGTTCTAGAGCATGGTACTGTAGACTCATGCACTACACTGTTGACATCAGCCTGATTAAAAAAACAAAAACAAAAAACAGACTAGAATCTTTATTACTCACTTTCTTTCCATCCAAGTCTGTAGCATGGCAGCCAGACAGCGGAAGAGGGGTGAGGTGGGATAGCCAAAGATGGAGGGACAAACCTCCTCCTCCCCCTCTGCAACTAGCAGCGCCTGGGCATCAGGAAGGAAACAGTCTGGGCGATCGACCTCATCTTCAAGGACCTGGAAACAGTTGGTTAACAATTTTTAGAAAAGTAAAGACATACGACATCAGTATGAATGGACAGCAACTTGGAATCGGGTTAACAAATATGAAGTTTTGCTAGCATCCACTAGTGCATGCCTTTAAGTTCCATTTTACTGTGGAAGGTATACTGCAGGACTCTGGTCTTTTTGCTTTCTGGCTCATGGCTGGAAAAAAAGAAAGGAAAAAAAAGCCCCGCTTATTTCCCGCAAATGTTCCTTTAAATAGACATGCTTAAAACAAATTCAGTAGTGTAATTTATACTATCCTGGAAGTACATTTACTCACTAAATGTGACTTATATATGTACATATTCGTGATTATGGAATCTACCGACAGCTTACCTCTTTCACATATTCCTCTAGTTTTAACCCTGTTGGCATTATATCGTTTTGAGCTGTGTCTTGGTTTTCAAGGCGATACAGTCTCCGATACATGAACACTGGACTAGTGGTAGTATTGACAGGACAGGCACCTGCAGCTCCACCTTTCCTGGTGGACGGTCGGGGCGACTTCTTCAGTCACTGCGGCTTATGTTTACCTGATCTCTGGAATTCAAAGACCGTCACAGCCGTCAGTCTGTCCTTCACAATGAACGCAGGTAATATCGCAGAATGCAGAAATGAAGAATGACAGAACACTCAGAGCGCTCCCACAACGGCGGTGTTTCTGATAGTTACGGTGCTATGGGTCTACAACTTCAAGCCAAGACAGAGGAACAGCATGCACAACATTTATATTCCTCTGCTGTCTATCGTTCTAGAAACGTTCCGTGATGATTACATGGGGAGCATCAGAACAAAACACACGCTGAACATTCTAGAGCAGGATGGTTAACCTTCCAAGTGAAGTTGTTTGCATCATCAGGTGAAAGGCTTGGTATGCAGGGCCGACAACTCTCAGGAATCTGCACCTCTAGTCCACAAGAGTCTTCTCCCTTTGGCTGTTGGGATGGGGAGTGGGGTGATAAAGTGGGGGTCCGATTAGCATCCTAATATTTATAATACATGTAGTTATTTAAAGTTGAATGGCGTTGAGGAAACGTGGTCTGTCGCGACTTTTGGTAGTTTTACGAAAACCGAATTCGAAGAGGGTATTGTTTCCCCCCCCCCCCCCTCTCTCTCCAGAAACTCAGTGAACGCAAGGGCACTGCGTCAGTGACGGTTTGTGCATGTCAGTTTTTTTTGGGTTCTTTTTACTTCACACACATACACACACACACACACACACACACACACACACACACACACACACACACACACACACACACACACACACTGGGGCACACACAGAGTAGTAACGACTCAAACTGTCTGGTCAGGCGGACAGGCGGGTTGGATGTCAACTGCAAAATATTCATGACCCCAAGGAATTCATTTCGGCATGCGTTACTGTGCAGTGGGCAACAACTTGAATCATGGTAAATATTAAGAAAAACAAAACGAAAAACAAAACAAACAAACAAAACAAACAAACAAACAAAAACCAACAATTGTTCTCATGGAGCATTTTAATGATTTTACAAAGAGGAAAGTCCAGATCGTGGTAGATCAGTTGCGTGTCAGCGGGATCAGAGGACGCATGTACTGATCATCAGTTAAGCAATGACCCGGTGTCAGTCAAGCTCAGCATCGATGACATCAGTCCGGCTCAGCATCGATGACGTCAGTCCGGCTCAGCATCGATGACGTCAGTCGGGCTCAGTGAATGACGGCGTGTTGACAGACTCCGTCATGAAGAATCATCAGATCATCTGCAGGGAAAATAAAGACAGACTTTTAAAGCACAAGTCACTCTCGTTTCTTGTAGAGGTGAATTATCAGGGTGCAGAAGGTCTCACGGTCATAACCAACAAAACACTAGTTTGGCCTGCCTCCCCCCCCCCTCCCACCCACCCCCTCTCTCTTTGTAATGTGACATTATGCTGAAGAAAAGTAGAACAAAAACAAAACAAGAACAGAATAGAACAAAAAAAAAAAACAAAAAAAAAAAACAACAAAACAAAACAAAACAAAACAACAGAACAGAACAGAACAGAACAGAACAGAACAGAACAAAAAACAAAACACACCCCCCCCCCCAAAAAAAAAAAACAACCCAAAAAACACCCAAAACCCAACAACAAAACAAAACAAACCAAAACAACAAAACAAAACACTCACTCAGTGGAAGAACACTTTTCTCCGCATTCCTGTCAACCAGTTCCCACGATTTTTCACACAGAGGAATTGAAAAGCAATTTCTACCCGCGCGTCTCCCTTGTTTAGGGAACTTTTTAGCCAACAGAGACGTAGTAAGTAACCTAGAAAACTTGTTTTGGTCTTCCATAAGCAATCCATTCCCTAGATAGCCGTTTTTGAAACTTGATCGAGTCAAATTGGCGTGCAGACTCTCTCTCTCTCTCTCTCTCTCAGTGTGTGTGTGTGTGTGATTTACATAGACATTACTAGACTAGATATTACTAGAATTAGCAACGGCAGGTATGCAAATTGGCTGTTTTATGTTAATTACCTCTACCGTTGAAAAATAAAGTTTTCTTGATTTTTGATTCTCTCTCTCTCTCTCTCTCTCTCTCTGAAATGTGTAATTTGCCTTTATACTGTCTACTCCTTTATATTCCTGTAGTGTTTAGATTTATTTTTTTAATATTTTCTTTCCATATTTTCAGCCGTAGTTTAGCAACGGCAAGTTCGAGCATGGTATTTATGCCAAAACTTTTACCGTTGCAAATAAAGATCATTATCATCTCATTGTCTCTCTGTGTTTGTGTATATACTGTGTGTGTGCAGTGTGTGTGTGTGTGTGTGTGTGTGTGTGTGTGTGTGTGTGCACGCACGGTTGGTGGCCTGTGCAGCGCGACAGAGGTGACACTCGTTGGCGGACGTGTGTCCTGTGGAGTCACAGACGTAGTGGTGGTCGCTGGGACACGCCTGGGTCAAGCTGCCCCCATTTTCAAGGGCAAGGTCGGATGTGTCCACCTCGTACTTCTGGCAGTCGGGCTGGAAAGACCACCGTGAGAAATTATCATTATTATTATTATTGTTCTTGTTGTAACTGATTACTATTTTTTATATTTAGTGGGTAAGCTTGACTCAAATTATGAAAACAACAACAACAACAACAACAACAACAACAAATTGCGCAGTCAAAAATTTCGCCGGGACTGACGGGGGGAGGGACGGAGGGGTGGGTTTGCCGTGAGGGTTTAACGGCCTTTTCCACCACATACGGGTGATATCAAAGACGGGGCAACGATGAAAAAGCCAGCACAATATTTGGCCCCAGCCGGGATTCGAACTCACGACCCGAGCATTGGAAGTCCAACGCTCTACCACTGATTCGACCACCCCGGCTCCCCCCGGGACTGACAGACTGTCGAGACTGTCTTTAGTTTATCCGACAGGTGAAATCAAGGAAAGAATGTTTGTTTACAGTTAATATACAGTCGGGTCCACCTATAACGGCCACCGGATATACCGGACACCGGTTATACCGACAGGGCAAAGGCATTCCCCTGCCGAGGGCCTTCTTTAACATGACTAGAAACTCATCGGTTGTAGCGGCCACCGGTTATACCGGACATCGCTTATACCGGCACCCCTTTCTCGTCCCCAGGGCCCCTTTTCTCCGGATAAAACGGCCGGCGCGCATATTGCATCGATTATACCGAGAAGAATGAGAAAACAGGCGCCGACCTTTTCAGGCCCAAAGACCTCATGATTGCGCAGAACACTTTTCAATTACTCCCAGAGTGTGCTGAACTAAAAATTACTCTCTCTCTCTCTCTCTCTCTCTCTCTCTCTGTGCGCGCGCGTGCTTGTGTGTGTGTGTGTGCGTGTGTAGTGTGTGTGTGTGCGCGCGTGCTTGTGTGTGTGTGTGTGCGTGTGTAGTGTGTGTGTGTGTGTGTGATGGGCTTTTCAACTATGTCATGTTCTTTGTACTGCCGCTCAAGTATTCTGTGTGAAGGACGCGTGTTCTATTTTCTCCATTCTTACGGACTATATAAGACAAGAGAGAGAGGAAGTACTTGTTTTTATACACGAAGATATGCCCATAGTTTTGAGGACGTTTGTCAGGCATTTTGACAGAACAACCTATATGAAAGCCGTACATGAAAAGGTGGTGTTTGAAAGCGATTGCGAATCAGTTTTTCCAATACTATTCAGTACAGGAGAACATGTTTTGTGTGTGTGTGTTTTTTTTTTTTTTTTTTTTTACATAGTTTGTTCTGAATCTTGTAACTCATCATGTACGATTTTATATGTAAGATTTCAAGGCAGACAGATCAAGTACTGCAAAGGAAAAGATTCTTGTTCTTTTTTCTCTCAAATTTACGTGCAGAAATTGCTCAAGTTTAACATAATATCTCTTGGCATAGAGTCAGAATTTTAGTTTCAGCAGTGAGTCTACACGAGACTCCCTGGTTTCAGAAACTGTGAACAAAGATTTTATCACAAGAATTGTTTTGTTACAGAACGCAAGGAATGGTTTTAGAATTTAGATAACTTTTTTTTTAAAACAATTATTTCATGCCGTTAGTTGCATTTCAGTCTACATTTTAATTTGTGTTATCCATTTATTTCGCATTTTTGTCTGTAAGCCTTTCAGCGTTCAATGTTTCCTTTAGGGAATTAAAGGTTTTCGCTATAGATGTTTGCAAAATAGTGTGAACGTGACTATTTTTGTGTAATTCCAACCAGTATGGACGCATTACCAGCTATTCACGACTTTTTTTGGAATGTGTACACGGTACAGTAAGGCTAGCTGTCCACAGACTGTGGGGCAGCTGGCAGGGCCAGCAATGAAAAATAAAATTGATATAATTGATAAATCGTAAGTGTTGCCGTGATCGTTTCTCTCTCTCTGTGTGTGTGTGTGTGTGTGTGTGTGTGTGTGTGTGTGTGTGTGTGTGTGTGTGTGTGTGTGTGTGTGTGTGTGTGTGTGTGTGTGTGTGTGTGTGTGTGTGTGTGTGAATAAAAAATTAACAATGAGTTTTATTTTATTTTCATCTAAATGTCTGATCAATGTCAGTTAAATCGTGATTTTGAACGTAAAACGAATTAGGTTGTAAACACTAAACGATACACACGCACGCACGTTCGCGCGCACGTTCATACGCACGCACGCTCGCGCGCAGAGAGAGAGAGAGAGAGAGAGAGAGAGAGAGAGAGAGAGAGAGAGAGAGAGAGAGAGAGAGAGAGAGTGTGTGTGTGTGTGTGTGTGTGTGTGTGTGTGTGTGTGTGTGTGTGTGTGTGTGTGTGTGTGTGTGTGTGTGTGTGTGTCCGTTATTTGCGGAAACATCGGATATACCGGAAAATGTCCGTAATATACGGAGACATCGGATATACCGTCCACCAGGACAAAAGTGGCCGCTATATCCGATGTGTTGTTTATACCGGACATCGGATATAGCGGCCACCAAAGTTCATGTCCCTAGGGTGGCCGCTATAACCGGATTTTACTGTACCACAAGATAATAATTTCACATATATTTGCCACAGCTACCGACCCGAAATGAATTCAACTGCGAAGGCCAGAAAACGTCATCAAATCATAGTTACTGAGTAAGGAGCCCTAGAGGTGTGTGTGTGTGTGTGTGTGTGTGTGTGTGTGTGTGTGTGTGTGTGTGTGTGTGTGTGTGTGTGTGTGTGTGTGTGTGTGTGTGTGTGTGTGTGTGTGTGTGTGTGTGTGTGCGTGCGTGTGCGTGTACCGCTCTTGGTGTAGGCAAAGACCGTAGATAAGGTCTTTGGTGTAGGGCAGCTATCGCTTAAGGCAATGGGCACCAGACGAGTTCCGTTTTGCGCCGCCTCACAGGCAGCTTGCTTGAACAGGCAAGGATTCTCTAAACAAGCAAAACAAGCATGAGCAGTGACAGGTGAATTATTCTCCATCGCTGAGCAGAATGCTAAGGTTAACAGTTTTTGACAGTTCATAAAAAAAACAAGATAAAATTAATCATTAGAAGCAAAGCTCAAACCTCGGGTAGTATTTTTCCGCGTATCAGCATACTTCCGCCCCCCCTCCACCTCCTCCTCCCCTCTCCTCCCTCGCCCTCCTCCCCCCCCCCCCATCCGCTTCCCCGTCATACGAAACCTCCACCCACATTCGCTCATCTGTACTTCCTGAATGATAACATTTGGCAGAAAAAAAAAATACATGCAAGTTTGATAGGTAAACTATTTCGCCATTCAAACTGAAGAAATCTGGTAACAAGGAAAACAAACCACCCAACAAACGAAAAAACAAACAAAACAAAACAAAATGTGCAAAGACTGTCCTTACGGTAGACAACTCCATCGGAACCACAGACATGCTTGACCTCCTCGTCACAGATGTGATCGGCACAGGAGGCACTACCTAACGCGGGATCAAGAGAGCCACCAGTATGGCTGCCGCACGGCCCGTGGCCGACAATGGCAAGGTTGGAGCCCGCCAAATGTGCGTAACACGCCGCAATCCCGAATACGCAACCATTGTCTGAAAATACACACGGACATTGCGATTGTGTACAGCTGTGATGGTTTGTGGACTGAAATGGTGAGATAAACTCTCAGGTCAAGCCGAAGTCCAGTTTTATTATTTATTTATTTATTTATTTATTTATTTGGGTTTAGAGAATTGCCGTCTAAAAGTTTCGTTCAACTTACATGATATCAGGAGGCAACAGGCAAATAATTATGCTAGAGACGTTTGAAGGTACGAAAAAAAAAATCGATACGAGGAGCCAGGGTTGGAGGGGGCTGGTGGAGGGAGGGGGTTGGTGGAGGTGGGGGGGGGGGAGGGAGTAAACACCGACACCGAAGAGCAAACAGTCGGTATGGTCGGAGTGGATGTACAGTCCTGTAAACTGCGATCGGTTCTGAAGATTTTTTTTTGCCCAGATCTCAACCCTGGTCCGTTACAGGTAGGCTGTTCACTAGTTTTAGTTCCAGCGATCATTTGACAAAATGCTATTTGCCTGACTATGTCGGCATGACTTCACGGCAGAAACAAAGACGCAAGTTTGCTACTTACAATAGGTGTGGTGATCGGTTGCACAAACCGGGTCGTACTGAGCAGGGCACAGTTGCTCACATCGGTGTGATATCTGACGCCGCTCCACAGCGGCCCCAAACACACCTGAAAAGGAGTTTCTCGCATGAATTGCTGATGAAATTAATTGTTACCGTTAGAGAAATGGCCACTGATGAAATATCAGAATTTCGCACGAAGCATCAGCTCAGCTATAACTTGATGACAATACTGTATGTAATTTGAATATTATGTAAGTTAAATCACCCTCACAGACGCAATGAGTCTCCTACAAAAAGTAAAAGCAGGAATGGGAAAGCCAGAGTGGTATGCGTCAATTGAAAGGATTAGCCGTCAGAGTCTTTGCGGGAATCATAGAACCTCATAGCTACTAATATAAGATAATAAGAAAACTCTTTTTTTACCTGTCGCGATAATTCCAAAGACGGCAAATTTAAACATCCTTTTCCTTTTGGGTGTTGAAAATGTCTGAATGGTTAGGTCAGAAACAGATCTGGGGCTTGGTGAGGGTGGTACAGGCATGACTTATCTGTTCTTGTTCTGGACTATGTGACGTCACTAATCAGTGATCAGGTCCAGGCTTGTCTCAAACACGATTCTCTCTCTCTCTCTCGTAGAACACACACACACACACACACACACACACACACGCACGCACACGCACACACACACACACACACACACACACTCTCTCTCTCTCTCTCTCTCTCTCTCTCTCTCGGAAGAACACAGTGTCATGCCCACTGGCTTTAAACAGACTCAGTTATATGACTCAGTTATTTAATAACACGGGTGTTATGTGGCCTACGCCAAATGTGCGTTTCAACAGTGACTCCAAACTTCACCCAACGACGAGTGACCTCTGGCAGTATCCGTCATACGAGATGAGGATGCTCTCTGAAACCAAATACGTGACATTATGACAAAGTCTGTATATTTTTTTAGCTTTGGAAGTCATCTCCATTATCATCATCAGCACCGTCGTCGTCGTCGTTGTCGTAGTCGTAGTCGTCGTCGCAGTAGTCATCGTCATAAATAATCAAGATCATCGTCGTGATGATGATGATGATGATGATGATGATGATGATGATCACCATCATCATCATCACCATCATCATCATCGTCGTCGTCGTCGTCGTCGTTGTCGTCGTCGTAGTTGCATTCATCATCATCATCATTACCGTCGTCGTCGTGCATGCATAGTCTCAATTATCATCACTAATGTTCGTACCATCCAGAACGTCGTCGTCATCGTCATCATCACCGTCGTCGTCACAAGCATCACTACTGGCGTTCCTACCAATCTGGATGTTATCATCATCTACATCAGTAACGTCATCATCATCTTCGTCTTTGTCGTCGTCGTCGTCATCGTCATCATCATCATCGTCGTAGTCGTTGTCCATGAATTGTCTGAAAACTCATCCTACCATCCCGGGTGGCCTCGATGTGGTGACACAGTGAACATTCGTTGGCGTACGTCCGACCGTCCGAGGCGCACACGTAGTGAAGACTGGTCGTCCGGGGACAGGTCAGCTGCACGTGCACCCCGCCCTCGAGCGCAAGGTCACTCGTGTCGATGTCGTACTTCTCACAGTCGGGCTGGCACGGAACACGAAACTTATTTTTGTTTAACGAGCAGGGCCTGTATGTAAAACTCGAGGTTAATTTAACCCACGGCTACCGGCCTAACTAAGACTAGGACAAAAGAAACTCCAAAAACAAAATTAAATTTAAAAAAAAGGAAGCGAAGAAAGAAAGACAAAAATCCTTCTATAACGGCATAGGCACCTTGTTTGAATGGACCCGCTTCCTGATTAAAAAAAAAAACACAAAAAAAACAAAAAACAAAAACAAACAACAACAACAGAAAATGTAACCCTAGAGCTAGTTTAGTTCGAGGTTAGACTCCAACCCGGGGCTAAACTCCCTAACCCCGACTTTTACATGCGAGCTAAGAAACAGCATAGGCAGATCACAGAACGTTCTATATTTTACAATCATAAGTGTGTAAACGCACAATCTTCGAGGAATCCCTCTTGCCTGTCATATATCATTTGGCATTTTCAGAGTACGCGCAAAAATCTAGCAACATTTTCGTTAAATTCCACACATTTTGTTTCTGATAATTTTAGTCTCCTCGTTGTTTCCTTCATTTTTATTGGTGGAGAGGCTGAAAATTCCAAAGGTGATCTTCCTTACCCAAGGGTTCACTAACGGAGTTTAATTTTAAAAAACAAAACAAAAACAACAACAACAACAACAACAACCAAACATCAACACCAACACCAACAACACCAACAAAACCAACATACATACATAGTTTGGATTACTCACGGCTCTGGGTTTGGGACAGGTGTCATTGTAGGAAATGATATGCAGTTGGGTGCCGTTCATTGCCGCCTCACACTGGGCACGCTGGAACAGGCACAGGTTCTCTGCACACAGAATACTGGCCAACTTCAGAACCTCCACCACTTGACCTTCGTAGTTTTAGCTGGTTCAGTGTCTTAGCTGGTTCATGGGCTAAGTTACCTGACCAAACGGAAGGATATGGCCGAAGAAAGAACGTGGAAAGTGCCAAATGATCTGAAGGGGTGGCCGAACACAGTAACCCCTGGAGTTCGCCGAAGCCCCTAAAAATGATGCGGGCTTTCCTTGATTCCACTGGATTAGGGTTCCGTTTGGTTCCCATAAGGTTTCAGCTATTATGCATCATGCATGGTCTTATCCTTTGTGTCGGAGCACCTGGATACGTTCAGGCTTGCAATTCTTTATTAAAATTAAAATGCGACCAGATCGCGTTCCTTGATTCGACTGGACCAGGGCCCTGTTTTGTTCCTATAAGATCTCAGCTGTCATGCATGGTCTTATATTTTGTGTCGAAGCACCTCGATACGTTCAGGCTTGCAATTCCTCATTCAAACTGAAATGCGAGCAGATCGCGTTGTTTCCTTTATTTTACAAACAAAATCCCATGAACCGCTCTCTCTCTTATGCAGACATGGTGCTTCACGTCTAAGAATTTCGATTTTGTGTTCTCTCGGGCTTCTTTATCGGCCCAAATGTAAACTGAACTCGCGGGTTTTTGGTGCACACACACACACACACACACACACACACACACACACACACACACACACACACACACACACATATATATATATATATATATATATATATATATATATATATATATATATATATTTATACCACTCTACCACTATTACAAGTCATGGTATAAAATCCATAATTCACCACATGTGGTATAAACAAGGCCGTCTAAAACGCACTCCATAGCCCCTGAGTTAAGCAATTTTTTCATATAATGAAAAATAATACAAGGCTAGTGTATGGCAAAATCAGTGTTGTTTCCGTGTCGGTCCGGTCGGGTTAATGAATACGGACCTAATGAACACTGACCAATTAGCGAAATTTTCAACCAATCAGCGTCTTTAAAAAAAAGTTACTGCGGCAGGGGCGTCCCTGACCGCGGCAATTTTAACCAATCATCTGGCTCAAATAGCAGTGGCCGCGAAACGAAAACGAAACGAAACGAAAACACGACAGACGCGTGTTTGGCTCAGGCGTCTTCGGAAGGTATTCGTACCAGATTGCAGTGTTCAGTTCACTTTGCAGGGAGTAAAGACATCACAGTTAAGTCCTTCACAGATCATACATTTGCAAATACCCTTCGGTATGCGCAGCAATGGGGTTTGTTTGACTGTGCGAGCTCCCAAATCGCGCGGACTTTTCTTGATTCAAGTCATTCCTGTCAGCGGGAAGCAGAGTTACAGCGTCTGGGATACCATCGATCCTGTTACCAACGATTCATAAGAAGAGACAGGTAAGTGGATGCTTCTTCGCCCGTAGTGCACGGTCTTGATATTTCTGCCCTACTGACCCCAGCCGGTGGATTTTAAATTGATCTATACTGAGTATAGATTTGACGATGATGCGATGCTAGTACTTGAAGTGTTTTCGGGTTGAGAGGGGGGGGGGGGGGGGGGGGGGAGTTTTGTGTGTGTGTTTGGAGGGGGGGGGGGAGAGATGAGAGGTCAGTTGGTAGACTCACAGGCGGGGAAAGAGTGCACAGGAACCTACATTAAACTAGAAAATGTGTGTGTGTGTGTGTGTGTGTGTGTGTGTGTGTGTGTGTGTGTGTGTGTGTGTGAGACAGAGAGAGAGAGACTGAGTGCTTCACTCTCATAAAGTTTAATAGTGTTGGTGCACAGCAGTTTGTGAGGTATCAACTGTGAATTGAAATTTTATATTTTGCCCTATGTACATGTACTTCACACCAATAACTATTGCTGATGCATCTAATCACACTATTTGTCATTTGATGTTTGTTACATAGTGTGTTTACTTTTCAGTTCTGTGTCTGTGGACAGGCTTGAATTACTTCAGCGTCAAGCAGAGAAGAGAAATGCAAGTGCGCCTGCTGACAGTGCAGATGGAGGTCTGATCCAGCCACCACCACCACCTCCAGCAAAGCAACTTAGAAGCTCTGTCTAGCCCCCTGCAAACAAGCCTTCCTGTAGCAAACTCAGTGGTTTAACAATAACATTAACAAACTGTGACTGTAAAGGAGTGGATTAGTTTTATTTGAACAACAGTCTTTGGGCCAAATAGTAAACAAATTGACTGGCTTGGTTTTTTTATTCATGGACTGATTTTTGGATTTTCCTGCTGGATGGCCATCGTCTGTGAAGCATGGACTGCTGGTGTTGTTTACTGCAGAAACTGTTCTTGCAAACTCTGTTTTATGACAAACTGTGACTGTAAAGGAATGGCTTTGAACAACAATCTATGTTCAAGTTCAAGTTCATGTTCAAATTACTTTATTTATCCCTCATGGGGCAATTAAATGTTCGGACATAAGGGACTAATTGACTGGCTTGGTGTTTTCCTGCAAGTGTTGTTGAAATGGCCTCTTTTGCTGAGTAAGCAGAGCTTGTACTTAGAGTGGAACGTAGGCCCCCAGGAACCTCTCCTGGCCACCACCAAGAGGTGGAAGCTTACCTGTTTCGGGCATATCACTCGACATGACAGCCTATGCTAGACCGTCATGCA
This sequence comes from Batillaria attramentaria, assembly GCA_018292915.2. Lineage (NCBI taxonomy): Eukaryota > Metazoa > Mollusca > Gastropoda > Batillariidae > Batillaria > Batillaria attramentaria. Next base: position 6,802,536 of record JACVVK020000004.1, read on the forward strand.
AAATGTGTTGCTACACGCCACTTACTACACCACTACACCCCACTTGCTACACCACTACACCCCACTTGCTACACCACTACACCCCACTTGCTACACCACTACACCCCACTTGCTACACTGCTACACCCCACTCAAGTTGCTACACCACTACACTACACACCGATACTCTGCTACACCCCACTTGCCACACCACTACACCGGCACCACTTACTACACCACTACACCCCACTTGCTACACCACTACACCCCACTTGCTACACCACTACACCCCACTTGCTACACCGATACTCTGTTAACCCACTTGCTACACAATAAATAAATAATCTGCTACACAGCACTGACTTGCTACCCCAGTACGCTGCTACATTCCCTAAATACACTGCTACCGTGTGACTTTGCCATACATCACTTACAACAATTTTGAAACTCTGTGTGTGTGTGTGTGTGGAGAGAGAGAGTATCATGTCTAGACATTCCGTCAATCCGCAAAGCAAGCGAAGAAATAAAAAATGAGTGAATTTTATGTAACAAACGCCCCCCCCCCCCCCCCCCCCCCCCAACAAAAACACAAATATTTCACATGACATGCAATTGAAAGTACATGTACTTTCTGGGTAACCTAAAAATGAAATACTGATATTGACACTTCAAAACTGACATAGTGGAGGGTTCTTTTTTTTACCCACATTATACAACAGAAATCATGGAATAACAAAACAGGAATCAAATGTCATTTTTGTTGTACAGTCAAACGGTCATCCTAGGGACTGAGTCAAACTGGCCGTCTTAGACAGGTGACTGGCTTTTACAGGGTGCAATGTTCCGGCAGAAAACGTGCCTAACCTTTCAAACTGACATCCTACATGTGATCAGACAGGTCTAGCAAGTATACATGACACATGTTCCTGCTTTTAAATAACGCAGAATTGCCGTGATTCTGTTACTAGGAATCAGTGTGTTTGACTTGTACCTATTAACACATTTTTGTAAGTGTTGTATGGCAACGCCACACAATAAAAATGTCTTTACTACAATACTAGGGTGTAGCAGAGTAGTGGTGTAGCAAGTGGGGTGTAGCAGTGTAGTAAGTGGGGTGTAGTGGTGTAGTAAGTGGGGTGTAGTAAGTGGGGTGTAGTGGTGTAGCAAGTGGGGTGTAGCAGTGTAGTAACTGGATTGTGGTGCTGTAGTAAGTGGGGTGTAGTGGTGTTGTGAGTGGGGTGTTGCAGTGTAGCAAGTGGGGTGTAGTGGTGTAGCAAGTGGGGTGTAGTAAGTGGGGTGTAGCAGTGTAGTAAGTGGGGTGTAGCAGTGTACCAAGTGGGGTGTAGCAGTGTAGTAAGTGGGGTGTAGCAGTGTAGTAAGTGGGGTGTAGCAGTGTAGCAACTGGGGTGTAGCAGTGTAGTAAGTGGGGTGTAGTGGTGGAGCAAGTGGGGTGCAGTGGTGTAGTAAGTGGGGTGTAGCAACACATTTTTATGTATATGTCCCCACCCCCACCCCACCCCTGATGATGCAACAGTCAAGGGATTGATTGACTGCACACATAACGTGACCTTGCAAGGATGTTGTGGTTGTTGTTGAATCTAAAATACCAACATAATTTTTTGTATGTTAATTAGGTTCAATTTAACCCCTTGTGTACTGATCTTGTCAATTCCCATATACAGTGCAGAATTTATGCAACAATTCAAATGTCTATTAAGATTTGATTCTGTCCTTCCATTGTGCAAGAGCTTACAGTACACATAAACAAAAACAAAACATGATTCATGACTTTTGGTCACGGTTAATAAAGGGTTAATTTGAACAAACTCTGCTTTCTTTACTACTAATCATATAATTTAGTGCAGCATAATTTGTGATTTGTTGTTTATTGCGTTTTCACTTTGAATACCGGTTAAAGCCCTTTAAAAAAAAAACTGTACAGAAATTTGCTCTTTAAAAGTGCTGCATCAGCAAAAAATGGCTATTTCTGCGCAAACACTTATCTTTTTTGAACACATATTACAACTGAAATGCATGTGCAAAATATCTGTTCAGGTTTTGACTCAGGGAATAAAAAAAAACATCTTGCTCATTGCTCATTTAGCATCCGAGCTAAATCACATTTTTGTTATTTTTCGTTAACTTTAGACCAAAATACCGAGTTAATCCTACCACTTATACACCGTAACAAAGTTGATTTTGAATCTGTATACAAAACTCTACCTGAAACACCAAAAATTTGTTTGCTTAAACGTAGGGCTATGAAATGCAAAACTAAGCTGTTTAGATGCGTTCGTCCCGCCGCCTATGCGTCACAATATGACGCGAAACGGGACTAAAGAATAATTTACGTCACGACATGACGTAGTTCGACTTCGTACGGAAATGGGGACGAAGGAGCTTTGCCTGTCGCTTGACGTGGAATTGTTGATCTTTTGCTGCGTGTTATCAACAAGCGGTCGTGTTTGTGACAAGCGTAAGCTTAGTTCCAGTTCTCTACTAAGACGGAGGCTTCGAAACGGAAAAGCTGACTCCTCAAAGCCTATGGACAAAGCGAGGTAAAGCACCTCAGTCAGTGATGTCGCGTGAAGCATTTCAGTGGATTGCCGATGTCAGCTTTCAAATCAAAGACTTGAAATGCAGGTAGGGACGTGGTATAAATAATTTTCCCAATTCGGTGCCCCCGATTACGGAAAATACACCACACGAGTTTGTTGATTTCGACCGTAAAACTGCGAGTGGTGCCCCCGATTACGTAAAATACACCACACTCGTTTGTTGATTTCGACCGTAAAACTGCTCGTTAAAACTCGCAGTTTTACGGTCGAAATCAACAAACTCGTGTGGTGTATTTTCCGTAATCGGGGGCACCTCATTGTGAAAACTCTATTTATATATATATATATATATATATATATATATATATATATATATATATATATATATATATATACAAAGCTGGAACTGAATTATGAATTATGGCAGGTTTGCCTTTCCAGTCTCCATATTCTCTGGAATCGAGATATAAGACGTTCAGAAAATAATAATAAATAATAATAATAATAAAATCACCAGTTCTCTCTCTGTGTGTGTGTGTGTGTGTGTGTGTGTGTGTGTGTGTGTGTGTGTGTGTGTGTGTGTGTGTGTGTGTGTCTGTGTGTGTGTGTGTCTCTCTCTCTCTCTCTCAACGTCTGCTGTTAGAACTCACGGTAGACAACTCCGTCGGAGCCACAGACGTGTCTGATGTCTTCGTCACAAATCTGGTCACAATTGCCGTTCACGGCGATGCCACTCACGCTGCCGTCACAAGTACCAGAGTGCAGAATGGTCATTGTGCGACCGCTGGCTCTCATGGTGCAAAGAGCAATCTCGTAGACGCACTTGTTAGCTGCCGTACAGGGGCGTCAGTCAGCACACACACACACACACACACACGCACACACACACACACACACACACACACACACACACACACACACACACACACACACACACACACACACACACACACACACACACACACACACACACTGATATCTCATTCATCCAGAGTTCTCTCCGTCCTACATTGGATGATATTAGCAGCATATGTACTGCTACATTATCCACTGTAGGTAGGAGAAAACTCTGCCTGTGGCGGTTTTACACGCACGCACGCAAGCACGCACGCACGCACGCACGCGCACACACACACACACACACACACACACACACACACACACACACACACACACACACACACACACATACGCACGCACTCGCACTCACACACACACACACACACACACACACACACACACACACACACACACACGCACACACACACACACATACACACACGCGCGCGCGCTTGCTTGCAAAGCCTCAGGTACCAACACTGAATTCAAATTCCAGCCCTCCTTCAACTCACAGTAGGTATGGTGGTTAGAGGCACAGACCGGAGAGTAGGCGGTATCACAAGCATGGTTACAGTTTGGGTACGCGACCTGCAGCTGACGACGGTTCACAGAGGCCCCAAGCACCCCTGGAACAAAAATTATTGAAAACAACAACAACAGCAACAACAGTAACAATAACAACAACAACAAAATGAAATGAGTGACTGCCGCAACGCCAAAACACAACAACAGTAACAAACAAACAACAAAACTGTTCCACTATGTACAGCGTACAAAGTTCCTTTTCGGTGTTTCTATGATTAAAATCTAATTTACATGACAAACCAAGACACGAAAGATATATACGTACAGGCATGTATAATGTATTTGAGGACAATGAGAAATTGTAACTTCAGATGACAATTCGGTTGACTCGGCTGTGGTGAGCACTGGACTGAGAAATCTGGTGATCCCGGGTTCACATTCTGATATTTAAGTTTGTTACGTTTGTAAAGACTAACTTGCAGTTTTCAATGTCAATAAGAAGATATAACCTGAGATGGCATCTGGCTGAAAATTAAGATTACCTGTCAAACACAGTCCCAGAAAAACGAGAGCGAGCATGGTGAAGTCTGCGCTAGTGATCAGGAATGAACAAATGTTTTACAACTCAAATCCCCTTTCTGTTCTTATCTGTTGTCCTCGTGTTTTCAGGACAGCTTCAGGAAAGGTCGACTCTTAAAAACATACGGTCATCCGAATATGTCCCACAGAGAATTTAGGTGCTCAATTCACGTAACCACCTGCAGTATTGCAGACCATCTATTTGCGGTTATTGATTAAATATTTCATTTTAAATCTGTGTTATTTTGTTGTACTCTTGTTGCGTTTCTTTCTAGAAACATGACATTTTGTTTTGTTTTGGGGGTATTTAGGACAGCTGCTGTTGTGCCAGGTTCGCCCTAACAAGCAGGTCACGCTTTTTGAGATAAGAAAATAATGTACATTGAATGTGTCGTAATAGTCTAAACTATAAAGTGGTCTGGTGTGTACTGAGCTAGAATTCGGTCGAACACACACACACACACACACACACACACACACACACACACACACACACACCATTCCCATCGCTAAAGACAACAACAACGTGCTCTTTGTGTGTGTGGTTTTTTTTGGTTTTTTTTTCTCAAGAACTGACTTTTCACTGTAAATGCGATTTTATTGAAATTATTCATGAAGGCGAAACACGTGTTCCAGGTACGCACAATACCATTGGTCATTACATCAGCCGGACGTTGTTACATGAATTTTTATCCCACAGGGAACACTTGATCAATGGGAAACCCGCCGATGTAACCGTAGTCACTGTGACAATGACCGTCATACTGGATCATCAGAGCAGCTGCAAGTAAAACAGTTACTATCATCAAACGTTGGTACACATTTCCAAAAACACACACAAAAGTATTTTCTCGCGGAAGTTACGTACGTTATGATTAGTTCAAACTTTTTGGTGGCTACATTTTTTTCGTGGTGGCTATGGCACAGGAAAACGTCAGGCTAATATAAGAAAACTGACAGCGTACCTAAGCTGTACGATGATGTTTATAGCTGAACTTGATTGAAATGTTCACGGCTTCAACCGGCCGTCTGCGGAAGTTAGAATGGGATCCCTTATGGCGCACAGCGAAAACTGAAGGGAATGAACTCATTGTTATTTCAGAGTTATCTTCCATGTTTTAATTATCTCCCAATTGCCCTCACACCAACCCGCGCGCACTTTCCTGCGACATTTTTCACGAAAGGATACTAACACGGATACTTCCTCAATCAGTCTCAATCCGCGTTGTGATTTCTTCGTCGTGGTTGAAGGTAAGCAGTGTGTTTGAGTGTACTGTATTTGTACGTCCATTTTCCCCCTTTATTTCAAAACAACATGATCTCTGTCAGTTTAGACAGATTGTCGTCTGAGTCCGACAAGGAAGCGTGTGAGCCGACAAGCAAAGTAACGTCGCGTCACTGATACCTTTGTCTTAGCAGCCGACTATTTTAGGACACTGACTAGAGTGGTTTTAGACCTATAAATGCTAGAACTGAAAAGCCTGCTTCAAGTTTCAAAGAAAGCCTTTACGGATACATGTCTGCAGTTACTAAATTGTACAGACTAGGCAGGAACCAGATCTATCTATTATCTTGAAATGTTCGCACTCGATCACTCATACCAGTAACATACTGCTATCGGATTGTACTTCAAAATGTCGCTGGTGGCGTTTGTATAACTCAGAATTACTGCATTTCTTGTCTACTGCTTCCTCAGCTACCGTGTAGAACACGTCAGCGACTTTGGCAGGCGAGAATCAATTTTCTCAAAATATGACGTTAGCGAAATATTCAGTGGTTTACTGACCTGGGATATTCTGAATAGTTTCGCAAAGTCGAAGGACGCGGTCTCGCTCCTTACATCAAACAGCAATATTTATCTACGAGTGGTTTTACGTTTCTATAAATGTTCGTGTGAAAATCTACTTTAGATTTTCGTATCAACAAGATGGCCGCGCGACCATTACGTAATGGGGATAATCGTGGAATTTTGTTCAATATTCCGGGGAATGGTGCAGAAAGTGAAGATTAGAGTGTGGCAAGATTCGTAGATTTGGACGGCGGTTTTCCTGATTCCTTCGGGCATGTAGAAGAATTGGAGGAAAATGACTCTGATGATGGGAAGTAGGAGGTGATCAATCTACACTAATCACAGTAATCAGTCGAGTTCTGGTGGGTGTGGAAGATGTGTACTGTGAAGGGAGTCCAGGAAAGTTGGAGAGGGATGAGTAGAGGCAGTACTGGGAGGCAACGGAGTAAAACTGGAGGGAGTGCTGCATTAGATTCTGACTCTCACAGCAGTTTTAATAATCACATACACAGACAGTATCCATTCTACGAAGGTGAGCATGGTCCTACTGTGTTTTCCCCCTGCTGACTGTGACATGATAGACACTTGGGATATTCTTTTCCCTGGACTTTGTCATGTTATTGCAGAGCACTGATGAGATAGGTGTGCATTGGTGCAGCAGGAAGGGGGGGGGGGGGGGGGGGGGGGACTGAAAAGCAGGGCACACTGTGCATTTTACTGTGGCATAGGTATTGCAAATATGATCTCAGGCAGTGTAGAGATAGATCTCATGTCAGACTCACCAGCAGCTATTTCAGTAAGCGTGCAGTACAAGTCAGTTGTATACCAAAGTGTTTTGTGTGTGTTTGAACAGTCTATGAAGTACATGTATCATGCAAGATCAGTACAACTGAATGAGGACTGAAGAGAAACCATGCACACCATCACCAATTTGTTTTTTTTCTTTTTTTTACAGATCTGTGGGGTAAGTGTGTGTGTGTGTGTGTGTGTGCGTGTGCGTGTGTGTGTGTGTTACAACATCACTTTGATCTGCATGTATGCATTTATTTCAGGCCCAGGTCCTGCTCAAAACAACCAGCTCCTGCAAATATGTTTACAAATGTGTCATCATCTGATATCATGTTCAACATGGCGATTATTCAAGTCAACACCAAGTGGTAAGTTTAGTTAGGTCCACTTTTGCTTTTTTGTTTTAATGTTAAAGTTAGCAACAAGCGTACCAGACAACCTCTATTGTGTCGAATCCAAGTACATGTACTACAAACTGAGAGCAACGATTACATATTCTTAAACTGGCCTAAATCTGTGTTTAACCGATATGAAATCCCCTCAGAAAGCAATCGCCAGTGATATCCCTGCCTACCATGGGATTGTTACCTGCTACATGTACCTCAGGATCAACAGACCGGGCATCTTGGACACTAAAATTCCCTCATTAAAATTATCTTTTATTACCATAATGGTGATGTCAAAGCCGGTTGTAATAGGACAAGACCTTTTCCAGTATTGACACTAATGAAATTCAGTCCCAAAATTCCCTCATCTAATCAGACACTTGACGCTCAATTCAAACTGCCATACCCCCACCCCACCTTTTTGAAATAAATTTAGTACTAAACTCTGTTTGAAGTGTGAATCTGACTTGGCTAGGGCTGAAGGAACAGTGAGAATCTAAAGAATATATTTCAGGTATACATTTTCTGTTATCTGTAATTTGCCAGTTGTCCAAGCACTTGTTTCACTGTTGTAACATTTGAAAGAAATGGCATTTAGTTTTGTTTTTGTTTTTATCATGACACATTACTGTATGGTCAGTCCCAAATCTGATCAGTTTCCATGTGCTGCCATGTTTCCAACCTGAATGGTAAACTTTGTCCCCATTGGCCAAAATGTTTGTGTTGTAACTGATCAACATGTGTCTAGAAATAAATGTACAAAAGGAAACGTTTGATAATGTGTGACCTTCCCAGTGATGTCCTAATCACAAGGCTGATAAATTTCAACATACACTACCTGAACATTACGTCTTTCGATGTTTCTCATTATAGCAGTGTGTGTGTGTGTGTGTGTGTGTGTGTGAAAATTAAACAGTACAAATAATACTAAAATATAAATAGATACGGTTGGTGTGCCCATTTATGCGTTTTTGTTTGCAGTACAACAGACCTAGTTGTATATGAATTAAAATATACAATGTGTACTATCTGCCAAACATTAAAAAAGTCTTAAATGAAATCGGACAACCTTCGCCGGTCAGGAATCTGATGTCTGACCATTCGCTGTGTCTGGTCTGACCAACTCAAAGGACAACCAAAAGCCTAATTTACAAAGATCCTCATCCACACACCAAGCATGTTTTGACTGTCTTATCAGCAGTCCCAAGCACAGACATGAATGCTTTTTAGAAACATACAACAACAGAGGGAAAACCAAAGATCATCAATACAATTTTATTGATCATCTTCAGCAAACTGGATCATTTCGCTCCAAAGGAAAAAAACATTTGAAAACAAGTGCCCACATACAAACGTGATGCGCGTGGTGCCATTGACGTCAAGAGTCTGACAATGCGAAGTGGCAACATTTTCAGTTTGAACCATGTTGCTGTTTTCCCCGCTCACGCTGCCAAACATGTAATGCTCTTGACAGCCAATGTTGGTACAGTACCATCGACGTATAGATCTATACGTCTGTGTACAGTACAGGGACAAAAAAGATGAGAGTCTTGATTTGTATGGGATGGACTTAAATCATCTCAGTGTTTAGATTCAACGTTTTCCATTACTGTTTTGCGTTTGATTGTGGATGCTAGTTTACACCGACCTTGTCCCTGGAAAGCAAAACTGCACTGGATTATGTGACAGTGATTTTGTAAAGTTTAAAAAGTTCAGCAGCTGTGTAATAGTGCTTGCCGTATTTTACGCCCCGCCCCCTTTTTTCCTTTTATTCTTTCTCCTCACTACCATCCTTCCACGTGAATTTTAATTTGCTTGTCGGCTCACAATCTAGATCTAGAGAGACATAACATAAACACTCACACCATGATGATCAGTGATCACATCAAATCAGTGGTAATCAGAAATTTTGTTCAGTCATCAAAGAAAAATCTCGTGTGTTTGTGTAGATCTTTCTGCTATGCGGTTGGGAGGGATCAGCATGCCGGCCTGTCAGATTCGAGGGATCTTGAACTGACTTACGTTTTAGTTGAAAAATCTTTTCGCTGAGTGAGTTTTCTGATTAAGAAAAGCTTGTAGAAAGCAGTACAGGACCTGTGAGATTTTTCAGCCAACTGTTTTTGAGACTGACAAAGAGATATTACATCAATTCCTGTTATTCTGTCAGCTTTTGTCTGATCTGCCCACCTTTAGAAATCTCCGACTTTTCCCGCGGTTTTCTATTCATGCACGCATGCGCCGACACCATGCAAATGGCTGCCAAGCAGACGAACCTCAGCTCGCAGTGTTAGAGTTGGGCATTTTCCACTCAGACAATCATGCACGGTAGCTTGTAAGGCCAAAGTGTATATTTTCATGGAGCGTTATTCAGCGTCACTTGTATCCTATCAGTATTTAAATATTGGTCCAGCCACCACAGAGATATTAATGTGTTAATTTTTTTTCTACGCTAGGATCCATGACTCTCGATTTCAGGAGAGAGGAGACCATGACTAGACAAAAACGGACGTATTTGATTTTAACCACTAAAATGGAGAAACTTTCAACAGAAGCCTGGTCCCGTCTTCTGATTTATCTGCAGGGATCGCGGCGGATAATGTGTGCGTTGGGGTAGAACATGATCATCAATGTATATCGTTCGATTTTTGTTGTTGAAAGGTACCTTGATGTTTCCAATTACGCCTTTGAAATATTGTATCTGCTCATGCAGAGGACGGTTGCCCTCATAATGCTATGCTGCTGCGGTTTGCATGTGCGTGCGGGCGTGTGTGTGAGAGAGAGAGAGAGAGAGGTGTGATGATGGTGAAGGTGCCAGGCATTGCAAAACCTACAAATTGTATCGGATATTTCTTCCTTATTTTGCAGATTGTTTACCGTACTCAGTTGGGCGTACGCATGTGTGTGCACTCGTGTGTGGGTGTACATATATGTGTATATGTATCTGTCAGTTCGTGTCGTCTTAAATAAGTAGATTTGGACCAGAGAACTGTCCTGAACACTGAACTAGTGAACAGCCCTGTACATGCCCACGCTGCCTGGCATCGATAAGAAACGGCCGAATAGAGTTGATCGTGACAAACCCATCCGCTGTTCCATTTCTTATCTCACAAGACCCAAGTGATGCCCAACTCAAATAGTGTCAGGCTAGTATCACATTAACCATCAGAGAAACAAAATGCAGCTCCACTAATTGACTAAATACCAGTTGTGCTAACATTTCCGGGTGAAACACAACACACACACACACACACACACACACACAAACATGTCAGCAGTCACAGACTTTTCCTGTTGCACACACAAGAAACCTAAAACAAAAGTCAATCTTTGACCAGTAGTTTAGTGTGACAGTTTCTAAAGTTCTGTGCAGGAGTAAATCCCTTTTTGTACATTATACATATATATATTTTTTGTTTTGCATTTATAGTGCAGACATAACTTTAACCCAACCTTCCACTGTCATTTGAGGATACTAAATTTTGCTCTGAACTTCGCGAACAATAGCTGAACATGCGCAGTGGACAGCAAAACAGAGAGTAAACTAAAGACAACCATGAAGAAGACGGTGGGTGGTGTGGGTGTTTGGGAATTAACGTCCTTTCTCCCCAATGAACGGGTGATCACTGATACCAAAGACAGAGCAACAAGAAAAAAAGCAGCACAAATATTTAATAATAATAATGAGTACTGTATAGGCTAAAAGCGCCGCGAACGGAGCCCAACACGCACACTCACGTGAATCACACACATTCTCTCACACACTGGACATAAACCATTACAATCACGTGGTGCGAAGGGTCAGCTCAGCTTTTTAAATTTCGGACTTTAGATTTGCATTTATTTTTCAAATTTTGTGGGCTGAACATTACAAAAGCAGAGGGGGAGGAAGCCGGAGTACCCGGAGAGAACCCCTGATGATCTGCCGTATGAACGGTGCCACAGATGAGAATGAAAAATTCTTTGCCCCAAGTGGGACTCAAACCCCTGACCTCTAGCATTGGTGACATGTCTCTTAACCACTAGACCACCAGCCCAGAATTTGAATTCACAACCCAAGCACTGACATCTAATACTCAGCCATTCAGCTATCCCAGCTCCCTGATGAACGACGTGACGAAGAGGAAAGATGAAGAAGACGAAAAGACTGGATACACACAAGGAACATGCCGGCAGCATCATGGAAACACAACTCCAACGAAAGCAAGGCAAAACGCTTCTACACTTTCTTGTTTAATATACTTTCCAGATATCCAGTCACAAATTACAGACAGAAATCACATGAATTTCTATTATCAAACATGCTGCTGGACACTTCAGTATAGCTATTGTAATTTACATGTATACATTTATATACACACAACTGTACGTTTATATGTACAGCAAGTTGATCACCAAGTGATCCCTACAGCGTCAGATCACATGTGCAGTAATAAAACAACGCCATAAAAATGCTGTAGTGTACAAGATGACCAACAGTCTAACTATAAAAACACACATGCATGCACAAAATCTCCTGCAATAATAAACACAACCCCCATCTTCCAACACGCAAACCAACATACACAAACAAGAACCCTCCAGCAAAAAGGACTGAAAGCTGGACAAGATCAAAAGGCTTTAATGCAGACAAAAGGTGTAGCTGGTTATTTTGCTTTCTTGCTCAAGGCGTCCTCCATCTTGCGGAACTCTTCATTGCTCATCTCCTCTACTTCATCGATGACCTGTAAGACACACACAGAGAAAGACAGGATTTGTTATATTGTTAACTAATGGCACCCTGTGGAGCTATATAGTGCCATGCAAAGAGGATTTTCCCAAGAATACAGAGGCCATACATTACTTCATACACTATACAGTCAGTACTGCGAACGGAACACAACCATTTCCTTCTTGGCAGGACTAAAGTCTTCTAGGATAAAGAAAGAAAGAAATAAATAAAAAAAAATAAAAAAAATAAAAATACAAGATACTGAAGAGAGAGAGAGAAAAAAAAAGGAAGAAAACTGGTACATGTACGCAATATTTTTTCAGGTGATTTTCATTTATTTATTTAATTTTTTTGTCGTTGTAAAATTCAAAGACACCTCTCAAAACTACATGTGACCCGTTCTCGCGAAAGGGACCGTAAGTCGCGCTCGGCCAAACGCCGCCACAGGCGAAAAGAGTGCCGGGGGTCAGTATGGCCGCCTTGTGAGTAGCCAACTTCAACTGCTGATATCTCTGTCAATTTTAGTAGTACAGCTTTCATTCTTATACTGAATTAAACTGCATAACCAGTAGATTGCAGTGATATACATATCTAAATTTGATAATTTTCAACTTATGGTCCCTATGGTCGGTGGTCTAGTGGTTAAGAGACTTGTCACCAATGCGAGAGGTCAGGGGTTCGAGTCCCACTCAGGGCAAAGAATTTTTCCTTCTCGTATGTGACACCGTTCATTCGGGCTGATTGTTGGGGGTTCTCTCCGGGTACTCCGGCTTCCTCCCCCTCTGCTTTGGAAATGTTCAGCCCACCAAATTGAAAAATAAATGCAATTCTAAATTCCGAAATTTAAATAGCTGAGCTGACCCTTCGCACCATGTGACTGTAATGTGTTTATGTCCAGTGTGTGAGAGAATGCGTGTGATTCACGTGAGCGTGCATGTTGGGTTGAGTTCGCGGCGCTTTGAGCCGATTCACGAAATTGGGTAAAGCGCCTATACAATACTCATTATTATTATTATTGTGAGAACGGGTCACATATATCACGAATTGGGGTTTGAAGTCCACAGGGTCTGTTTTGTCTGTTCAAGTCCCACCTGCTCAACACCTTGCACGTCAGGTATGTAGAACTGAAGCATGTTCTGAACGCCGTTCTTCAGCGTCACGATGGAACTGGGACAACTAGAGCAGGAGCCCTGCATCTTCAGATACACGATGCCGTCCTTGAAACCCTGCATGGACAGTGGTGTTATTTTGTGCAGCATGCCACAAGAACAAATACGAAGAAAATCAGTTTATTTTATGACAGTCTCTCAGGCGGAGAAATGACAATAATGGATAAACATGATGCATGGAAATTAAAAAAAAAAGAAAATTATTCAGCATCATCAGACCAGTGTGTGTGTGTGTGTGTGTGTGTGAGTGTGAGTGTATGTATGTGGGTGGTGGGTGGGTGTTTGGGGGTTTAATGTCCTTTTCCACCACATATGGGTGATATCAAAGATGGGGCAACGATGAAAAGCCAGCACAAATATTTGGCCCCAGCCGGGATATGAACTCAAGACCTGAGCATTAGAAGTCCAATGCTCTACCGTTCGGTAACCAGGCTCCACTTGTGTGTGTGTGTGTGTGTGTGTGTGTGTGTGTGTGTAATTATTACATAATACACTTGCTAAAACCCATCAGATCACATGTACAGTAACATAGTTCTGTGCTCTAACAGTATTAGTTCAATAAAGATCATGACAAAGGTAAGTAACACAACCATTCTGATATAAAGGTATACGTTTCTCTCCCTTGGTATAATTGGGGAAGACAATGCAGCTGTAATACTGGTAGACAAAACAACAATACACACCATATACACAATATCACCACCATCCTCCTGAACTGTGGGTCGGATCCTTGTGTCCAACAGTTCCTTGATCAATGCCACTGTCTCATCGTCATCAGGAAGGATCTCTGCGGACACAAATCAAGGTCATAAAGAATGACATCAGCACATGTCATTTCGCTGTACAATGTTGCAAACAGATGGTGAAACTGAAGTGGTATCTGGTTGGTGACATGTATTTCACAAATGACCACTCTACACATCAGGCATGAGTTTTCCCTGCTGCCCAGGAAAAGGCGGTACAGTATGTGTTATCAAGAAAAAGAATGGGAGAGTGGGAGGGTGAGCGGGTGGGTGGGTGAGTGGGTGGAGGGGTGCTGGGGGAAGGGAGGTGTGTGTGTGGGGGGGGGGGGGGGGGGGGAGGCAGCAGATGGAAATTAGCGTAGTGGCCGAAAAAAATCATGCCTGAAGATATGTGATAACTATAAACTGTTCTGCTTGTTCCACTTTTTTTGTTTTTGTGCCTTGATGGCGGAACGGCGGGAAAAAAAAAAACCAGCAGAAACTGGCCTAGGGGCGGCTGAAAAACTCATGCCTGACACGCAAAGGATTAACACGTTTAAATTGCAATGGCCATTTTGGACAGGTTGCCACTGCATGCAGGTGTCAACAGAAAGTGATCACTTGGACAGGTGGCTGTCATGTGGACATGGACCATCGTTTACCTGTGTCGCCTTTGGGCTGTTCTTCTGTCAGCACAGGTAAGCCACTGGCAAAAAAGTCCATGATGACGGCGTAGATCTCTGGCTTCAGCACCTTCCACTCAATGTCGTCATCTGCCTGCAAAACAGTAAACATGCAATGAAGTGATAGGTATAACAACCAAAGTGGGTGGGAGACAATGCTTCAGAGAGCAGGAGGAGTACTGACGTGCAGGACTTAAAATGGTCTATGATCCAAAAGGAGGAAAAAGTGTGAGGCACTTAGTGACGAAGTAGCAATGACACGAGCGCGTGCCTGCAAAACAGACGTTTCATGCTAGGAGCATCCGGGAGCACGCTCCCCAAGAATTACAAAAAAAAAAGAAAAAAAAAGAGAGTAATATCTGTGCAGTTTGGTGCAATTCAGAGGAGGACACAGTTCTCTTCTTCTTCTGACCACTTTTGAAATCTTTTAAAATTTAAAATCTGTGCAGTTTGGTGCGCTGTGGCATGATTTCAAGTGCTTCTAAGGAGGAAACACATTTTCTTGGGGGGGGGGGGGGGGGGGGGGGAGGGGGGAATTTTTAGCCAAAGCTGGTAATCCGCCAAAAGGTGAAAGATTTTACATCACCCGTCATACATTTTTACAAAGCTTACGGTGCCATGCAGACAGATACTTCCTTTCGCCTTCTTTTTGTGCTTGCTGTTTGCTCCACACAGTCTGATTCCAATGTATGTTTACATTTTACTAGGTCAGGGATTTTTTTCTATTTTTTAGATGTACAGTGCTACTACTGCCAATTAGTCAAGTTAACAAAATCACTTGCCTTGGTCACAGTGATGTAATCAGGCCCAAAGAAAACTCCCTTGACGCCATCAATTCGAAAAAGCATTCTGGAAAGAACAGCAATAAACTGTAGAGTAGCACTTCAGCTTCATCAATGCGCCTACCTCACAGATGTCACAACCCAGTCTTGCCTTCCACCTTCCCGTACACATTCACACACGCACATAACCACTCGCGCCCACACCGCTCGCAACTAGACAACACCAGATGCGGAAAACGCTCACAATACGATATGAAAGCTTTACCACAGACACTCAAACACTTAACTACACGTTTAACACATACAGGTGCACAAGCACTTCTGTCTCTCACGGAACGTGTCAGGCGACTTGGTGGCAATTACTGACTAACTACCAACTCAAACTGGTTGACATTACAAATATGAGATAACAGCCTTAGTCCGCTATACACATAACTATTCTGGTGGCTCTGTCTCTGACAGTTGGAGGAGTACGTTACTGAGTGTATACACCCTTTCTCCCGGAACGGAAGCCGCTGTCTTTAAGGTGGAGAAGGCACATGTAGGTAGGAATGGCAGAAAAGTGAGGAATCAATACATAATGAATTAAACATGATGAACTCTATTGTCTAAATAGAACAATGCAGTAAACAGAAATGTGTGCATGGGTGCACGTGTGTGTGTGTACAACTACATGTATTAATTATTTTAGTATGATACAGTGAAAGTTCATCACAGCCTTACTGAACACTAGTCTTACTCACGAGGTTACTAAGTTAGAGTCTGTACAGGGAATCACTCACTTTGCTAGAGGTGAGCAGTAGGCTGACTGTGGGTTTGGGAAATCAAAAGTGCCTGACTCTAGCACCTTCACCCCGTCGCCTGGGATGAACTTGAGACTGTTGGGGTTGGGTGTCTCCATGGTCTGAATGAACATGCTGCATGACGGCTGCAGATTTACAGGTCTGACCTCCAGCAGCTGTCTCTTCCTCCAAGGCCTGTAGCACATGCACAAAACGCTGTACCATGTCTCCTGAATGTGCATTATGGACAAACATTTGTAGACACTGGCAAGCAAACTCAAAGACATGCAGCTATCCGCAGCACCCTGAACCAGGCCCTCATTGGTTGAATTGTTCACTTCCTACTTCCGGCAGCGAGCAGACGATATTTTGTGTATCTAGGCTCGCTATGGTATCGGACTAAAACTGCTTGTTTGACGCGAAACGCTTAAGCTTTTCAGATGCGAATGCATACTAAGATTATATTGTGTGTAGCGAGCTTCAAAACTGTTCCAATGTGATTATTTTGCAAGCAAGTGGAAGCATTGCAGATGAAAGCATCATGGCTGTTCTCTCTCGCTCTCTCTCTCTCTCACACACTTACACTTATGTTTCACTTACAGTTCAGGGTGCTGCGGATAGCTGCATGTAACTCAAACTGAAACTGAAAGACTGAACAGAATGACTGGTATTGGAAGGTAAATGGTATGTCTGTCTGCAACCTTCTAAGTCAGATTAAGGTTATCAAATTTGGAATCCATACCTTCGGTTGATATACAATCAGTACCTTAAATAGTAAAAATCTGAACTTGGCTGGCCTGTGACAGCCTGGGTAGTGTTGCGTGTAACGTTATGCAACTCACCTCTGTGTTGATGCACATCTGCAGTGGACCACAGGTGTATGGAGAGGAGAGACGCTTCCAGCACCCGCATAACTACAGAAGGAAACAAAACACGCATGATTCTTAAAAGCAAACATGATTTTTCAAAGCAAATCTACACTGTCGCTGAAACAACAACGCTAGCGCTGCCCTTCGTGCGAAATTACGATTCGAGTTATTCTTTCGCCCAGCACATCATGGTCTAAGTCTAAATTGACATGTAATTGCGTTGAAATGGACGCATAGTATTTAGAAATATAACTTTAAACAGAAAACATCCATATACTTGATGAAATTTACCGAAGGAAGGTGTTTGAGAAGTTGTTTTTGTTGACAGTTCGACCGAACAGTCTGCAGGCCGCCATGTTGACGATCAGCAGTAAAGCATAAATTGTTCCAAAGTGAAGCTGGAAATAAAAGGAATAAAATTACGATTTTGCCAAATATGTTTCGTAAAATATTTTTAAGTTGGAACGATATATTTTTCTATTGTGCATCAACAATTCGTTTTTCTTTCAAAACATTTCTATTTACTCCGCACCTACATCGCTTCCTTAGAAACACCTCTTCCGTCCTCGGTAGGTCTTTGAATTTTACGTTTCAGGTCAAAATAACCTCACCTTAGCATTGGATCTGCCACAGTTCTAGAGCTTTGGTTTCATTTGATCGAAGTAAACAGCCTCAAAGGTTTAATAACGATGTCTTGCCCTTAATAATGGGAGAAACCCTCCGCAAAATTTTAATACTGACGATGAAGTAAACTAAAGGAAAGTGGGAAAACTGAAATACCATCTGAAATTTGTGTTTTCTAAAAAGTCGAACATTTTAGGTATTAGGCCTAGTTGTTTTGATACGGTGGATGAGGATTAATCCCAGACATACCTGCGATTTTACACAGTGGAAATGAAAAAAAAAATCATTTCCATCTCTTGTACTATTAGCTAAAACCGATATCACTGGATATACCTAATGTGATCCAAATACTTGGTTGTGGGGGTGGTTGATAATTTTTATAATGTGATTTATATAATTATATCAATTTAGTGTGAACCATAGGATTCATATTATTCATTTACAAGAAGATATAATAATTACAACATTGTTTCTGCTGATGTGTTTTTTATGGTTCACATTACGTGCATAATTTGTTTGCAGCCATCATGCCTGCGAATGCCAAGGTAGAGATTCACTATGGCCCATACGAGGCATGCGGAATTGTGGAGCATCGCACTGCAAGGCTTGAAGGGCTGCAAAGTAAGTGCTTGCAATGATAGATGTGATTGATGATACATCATTTGCAAAAATAATATTAGTAGTATGTACTGTATTGCATCAGTTCTCAAATGTTTGTGCAATGGCTTTGGCTCTTACCAGTGTGCATGTTGTGGACTTTGGAGGTGAGAAGTGTTGCTGCAAGATAAGTATGGAAATGGTGACAGTTCACTTCCTCTGCTGTTTGTGTGGGTGCCAGTTATGTAGCCACCTCCTTACTTGTCACCTATATACCATCACAAACCCTCCGGTCGTCGCCCGAGAGGCTTCTCAAAATCCCCCAAGCGCAACCTGAAATCTTTTGGCGAGTGCTCTTTCAGTTTTGCCGCTCCAGCTTTTTGGAACTCTCTGCCTGCAGATCTGAGAAATGCGCCCACACTGTCTGTTTTCAAGAGCAATCTGAAAACGTTCCTTTTTTGCAAAGCTTTCCAGTAATTCCCTCAGCCGCGTGCTGGTCTTTGTTGCTTGAGCGGCGTGAGGCCACAAATAACTAACACCAGTAGTTTTCTAACCAGTCAGTTTCACCAGTGTATGTCTGTTCATCGTTGCATAATGTGCGTGAGTGTGAGTGAGTGATAGGCGCACTGAGTTTTATTTAAAGAAATGTGCCCTAGAAATACCATTTATTATTAATATTATTTATTATTATTATTAATATTATTATTATTATCTAACAGATTTTGTAGATGATGGCATGGAATGAACCTGGATGTATAATAAGATTATTATTATGGTGATACTGCTGTGCCAGTTACAATTTTTTTTTTTTTTTTTGCTTTTTATTTTGGTTGACTCTCTACTTGGTGCCCTTGATGTGTTGACTGTGTCCCATTTTAGGCACTGACAAACTGAAGGTGACTTTACATTACATTATTAGGGCTTCAGATTGTTGTAGAGATTGCGAAAAGCCACTGCATTTTGATGGAAATTTCTAGACCATCCCAGAACATGCTGGTACAGTAACATCAGTAGACTACGTCACCTTGGAAAGATTTCGAACTTGCCTGTAAGTTGAGGAATGTTCTAGATCTGACCTGTTTAGTATATAAGCAGCCCTGCACAGCGTTCTGGATTCTTCTTCTTTCATGAATTTGTTCTCCACACATCTTCTTTTAATAAAATATTGGAGTTGTATCCCGTGTCTTCTCTGCGAGTGCACCAAGAGAGCCACATAGCAGGAGTAAAATACATGTACAACACAGATCCACTTTGGATATCAGTCATGGACTGTTTTGTTTTGAAACTGTCCAGTTACCTTTTTTACCAAGGCAGACGTATGTCCGATCATTTCTGCACCACAGTGGTAAATATTCGGGGACAAATGTCCTGTATGTTTATGGTCAGCATGGACATTTGTCTTATAATAGTTCCGGCAGATATGGAGCCCTGCATTATGTCTGACTCGGGTTTGTTTGCTTCCTCCAGCTGTCCTGAAAGGTGCTGGTCACACCGTGAAGCTGACATGCATCAAGGACTGGAACGTGGTGGAAGCGTGGGTGAATGGGGAGCTGGTGTTCAAGTGTGACATCCGCAAACTGGACTATGGTCAGTGATCATACGCACACACACACACATGCATGCGCACACACCCACATATTTGCATATACACACATGCAAAACATGCGCACATGCTCACACACACACACACACACACACACACACACACACACACACACACACACACACACACACACACACACACACGACCTTAACTTTTCATAAATATAAATGGGATTTTATGAATAATTATGTCCAAAACATTAAAAAAAAATTTGACAGTTACTTCAGTTTGCAGGAAACTTCATCCCCCTCACAATTACCACTTAGAGCTTATATTGCATAAGTGAACTGCTGATAGTTGCTGATAATTTTTTCTTTTAATAATGTCCGTATAAATACCGTGTGTGTGTGTGTGTGTGTGTGTGTGTGTGTGTGTGTGTGCGCGCGCGGGCGTGTGCGTACGTGTGTGCGTACATTTACAGGCGGGGATGGCGAACTGGACCCACTGTGTGCGGAAATGGCGAAGGCAGTAAAGAAGGCATTCTGAACATTGACATGCTCATTGAGATTCCATGACAAATTCTCTTGCCTTAGAGTTTGGCCTAATATCAAAATCGTGACTCTGTGCCTCTTGTCTTTTCGTTAATCTTGTCTTCGATTTGACGCTGTTGCTGCAATAGACATGACTGTTTTATACTTGGTTTATTATTACGTTTTGTGTACAAATAAACTATTTTGTGTATACTGTATGAATTGTATGTAATGTATGAATGCTACAAAGTGTGTGTGTGTGTGTGTGTGTGTGTGTGTGTGTGTGTGTGTGTGTGTGTGTGTGTGTGTGTGAGAGAGAGAGAAATAAAGACACAATCAGTATTTAAAGAAATTGTTTGCTTTTTATCTGTACTTATTTATTTATATATATATATATTATATATATATTGTGTGTGTGTGTGTGTGTGTGTGTGTGTGTGTGTGTGTGTGTGTGTGTGTGTGTGTGACATAAACACATAAACTGCAGCGGAAACCCGTTCTATTCAGTTCAACCTTAAGTTGGGTGAAAGGTGCTGGATGATATACCGTGACAAAAGACCAATGGCAAGCTGGTTATCCCACTGGCTCGTAGGAGTCGGATCCATAATGCATTCTGCGACATGCGCAAACTGGGCTGTGACCTGTGATCATACGCCGGCGCACACATATAGGCGGGCGCTCATGTATTCTGGAGCATCTGTGTGTGCGTCGTACTTGTATACAATAATGCCATAGCGTAGCAGACAAAGTGCTATTGATTATTTTTAGGTTTCCTGCTAGACAGTAGCATTGTATGGTTACTACGGTAATAACCGAGAAGGATCATGTATCTTAATACGTGGTTCACGTCACACACACACACACACACACACACACACGATGCAAACCAGAACAGTCAAATGTTGTTACGGGCAGAAAACAGGTGGGTTTTGAGGTTTTTCTTGAAACTGAATTTCAAGGGAGAGTGCTTGTAGCGCGCCCGTCCTCCCCCCCCCCCCTCCGGCCCTCCCTCTTCCCGGAGGAGCGAGACGGGGAGTGAGGGAAAGGGCAAAAATGGGTTAGCCTACTTTTCTTACTTCCTTTCATTGCGCAGGTTCATCCCGATTGAAGCAGAGGGGAAGCCGGATCACCTGAGACGACTGACGTAATGTTCCGTGTGCGTGCGTGCGACTTGTGTGCGTGCGTGCGTGCGTGTGCGTGTGCGTCAATAATGATTATGCATACCTTTCAAACTGCTCTTGTTTCTACGACAACGAATCGCCCACTGTGTGGCTATGGATATAAATCGCTTTGCTCTAATGGGCAAGGGAACGCCCGTCGGACACCCCAAGCATGTCAGGACCGAACAATTTCAACCATTGCAATGCAGGTACTACCGCGTTCTTCATACGATTAACGTTTTTTTTTTTTTTTTTTTTTTGTAATGACTAACGGACGCAGGAACCGGTTCTATTTAAACGGATTGCTGTAAAATTGCAATATTAGCATGCAAGTGCAGGCCGTGAGGTCAGTTTTTGTTGTTAGTGTTTTGTGTTTGTGTGTGTTTGTTTTGTGTGAGCGTGCGTGCGTGCGTGTGTGTGTGTGTGTGTGTGTGTGTGTGTGTGTGTGTGTGTGTGTGTGTGTGTGTGTGTGTGTGTGTGTGTGTGTACTGTATTCTTTTCTGTAGCATTCTGTTTAGCGATGGAAAATAATTCACCTAGGCAGCCCAAACCGACCCTCCGTCGCGCGAAACACGCAAAGCAACCGAACTTGCCTTTCGCCGTAAGTCGTGGGTGCATATGCATCCACACTTTCATTCAAACGTCCGTAGCTTGTAGTTAGTTCTTCCGCTAGATCCATGAGTCTTCATGATTGTCTGTGTCAATAACAGTATTGATGAAGTGATCGACAACAGCTCATCAACTAATTTGTACATACTACTACTACTACTACTACTGCTACTACTACTACTACTACTACTACTTATCATCATCATCTTGTATAGTGCATCCCTGAATCTTCATGGCCGTCTGTGTCAAAAACAGTATTGATGAATTGATCGACAACAACTCATGAGATTTGATCCTAAACAAACAAATTAATAAACAACAAAAACATTGTACGATCATTTACTCGAGCATGATGCATTGTACTACTACTACTACTAAATAATAATAATAATAATCTTGTATAGTGCAGTGTTCCCACAAAGTGGTCTCAAGAAGGTTCACCATTACAATCTAAGCTATTAAATCAAAGGTACCCCTACTGGCACAACACACACACACACACACACACACACACACACACACACACACACACACCTGCCACTCCACCAGGAGGCCTCATACAGCATAATCTTCATCCTCAGTTATTTCTGACCCGAGTCCCGTGCTGACAACTGCGGTGGGCAAGCGCGTCCTCACCCACAGGGGACGTAACCCAATGGCCGTACCCAGCGAGTCAACGGACAGTTCCAGCGACTTCGCACATGCTTCAAGACTTCAGCGTTTCTTCGACCTATTTCGCATCTGCTGCGGTTGCACACCGGATCACGATGCTGAACTTTCAGTCGTATGACTTAAAAATGGGGAGAGTTCTGATTTTGTTATCTTCATACTCAGACGTTCAAAATCTGTTGCTTGTTGCTTTTGCAGCTAACCTTCGTGCATGTACTCATACTTACTTACTTACTTACTTAGGCCCATGGCTCCAAGTGGCCACCGACGACCCTTCGCCATCGCACTCGGTTCTGGGCTGCTCTTGCCACTCCATTCCAGTTGGTCCCCTGCTTGCATAGCTCTGCTTCGGCTTTCACTGCACTGTGTCATAGGTCTCCGCAATGGAAACCCTTCCTCTCCCAGGTGAAGGTCTTGGTTTGTTGCCGTCGATGCTTCTGTAACTTGGTATTTTTTACAGGTAGGGGTGTTAACCCTGCGCAAACCCATTTAGCCTCTGGGAGAGGTGGTCCACCATCGTCTGACCTCTACCCTTGGACCTGTCCAGCTTGGGTGACCCTGCCAGGAGCATGTGCTCCCGCTGGCATAGCTCTCCAGGTCATCGAGGCATGTACTCATAGTATAGAAAAATGAACGATATTGGTTGAATGTTGTTGAAAAACCTAGTTTCTGAAGTCATTGTGTATCACATTCTGTAGCCAGGCAATCCTGATTGTGTCTTTGATGTTTATCTTTGTTTGTTTGTTTGTTGTGGAATATTGCATAGATACGTCATCATCATCCTAACGAACATCGTCACATACAAGTCCTTAAAAATCAGTCAGATGAACTTAAATGAAACTTGATGAAACTGGTTTTGACCCGTGAACAAAGTAGGCCACCGCAATATCTGATGTATAGCTGGTTTGTGCTGGTCGTTTTCAAGTACAAACTGTTGTTTTAGTGACGTCAACCAGCTAGGCGAGCTAACACGACCTCATGTGTCTGGGGTTTTGCGAGCGCAAAGAGGCACGGAAAGGGTTTCCAGTACTTTCTGTGTGTCAACATACCTGATGTCAGAGAGCGGGCAGCGTACATGACACAACGACAACGACGACAGCAGGTCACTGAATGGAAACAACATATTGGGTTCGTGGCCATCTTGCTCAAATACAAACTGTTGTTTTCGACTTTCTTTCAAAGCTTCTAATGTGAGGCGTCTGATACACAGCTGTGTTATTGTAGTTTAGGGATCACTTACAATCCTTATGCTTCAAGTTCTGGATACACGGTCACGCAAAATCCAAATGGGCATTTTGCATTTTGTACATATACATATACATGTGCCAGTTTCTCTTTCAAGACATTTTGTGTCATTGCTATGGAACTGTTGAGTTTGAGTTGTGATTTTCATTTGTCACGATAAATTAAGACAATGCCGAGATCATCGTCAGACTCTGAGTTTTCTGAGGAAGTCAATTCAGATGTTATAAATAAAGAAGTGTGTGTGGTAGCTGAAAAGGAATCGTGTTCCATTTTTCTTTATCGTGTGTGTGTGTGTGTGTGTGTGTGTGTGTGTGTGTGTGTGTGTGTGTGTGTGTGTGTGTGTGTGTGTGTGTGTGTAGGCTGAAAAGAAATTGAGTTCCAGTTTTCTTTATTATCGTATGTGCGTGCGTGCGTGCGTGCGTGTGTGTGTGTGTGTGTTGAAAATGCCCTCATGTATTATTCTAGGCTATTTCGTTCACCTGTAGACATGTAAACTGCTTGCCACAGTCGCACACACACACACACACACACACACACACACACACACACACACACACACACACACACATGCAGAAAACAAAAACCAATATAATTATATGTGGGTTACACTATTTACTTTAAAAAAAAATGTATTTTAGAACAGATAATAAAGTATTATTGAATTATTTTTTGAAGTATTTTTGAATTTGAAAAGTCCATAATAATGGTAAAATGTTTAAAAAAACAAACAAACCCAATAACCCTCAGAAAACCAACTTAGAGAAACTATGCACAAGTTGCATGGAGGGCGCAGATGCCACTAAAGAAGCTCTAGGGATGTTTGAATTTCCGACTGTTGATGCTCCATGCGACCGATATTTTTACTTTGCGGCTTCTAACAGTTGATTAAAAAAGACTTTTTATTTGTCCACTGTGGTCTTCCTGGATAGCGCCATTTTTTTCATGGGCCAGCTAACAAGCACTTTCGCGACTGCTGGATCGCTCAATCGGTACAAAAGCAAGCTTTTAAAGGCAACAATACGCTATACCGATCTTCACAATAGTCCGCTATATCTTGAAACAAGTGGCTGGATTAAGCGCATTTGTCCTCAACGTTGTTGTGTGCCAGAAGAAGCTGAAGGCTGCCTTTAACCCTTCTTATGCCGAGAGTTTTTTTTCTCCTCAGTAGCATGCTAACAGGCGGTTGTTCCGCTTTGACTTGTAGAAACACGTTTTGCTAGTGTTATAATTATTTTGAACTTTTGACCGAGAATTAAAAAAAAAATAGAAAGTTGGCGACCCCACACATAATAATAATAATAATACACATGTAGAGCGCGGAGTTCTGCTTTGAAAAGCACTCCATGCTCTTTTGCTCGCGCACACACACAGCATTCACACGCACACATTTATACACATCAATACAGGCGGTGGAGTTTAACTTGATTAAAAGCTAGTTTGAAAAGATGTGTTTTGATGTGGTGAAAAGATGTGGTTTGTAAACTGTAGGAGGGAGGAGATGTTTCTCAGAGAAGATGGCAAGGAGTTCCAAACGTGGGGGGCACTGTAACTGAAAGAACATTGGCAAAATGTTTTGAGGCTGACCCGGGGGACCTGAAGTAGCTTTTCTGGCAACCAAGCATTGTGAACGTAAGGGCACCAAATGGGGACCTTCGCATAGAGAGAGTTAAATTTTGCACAGAAATCCCGAAACAGAAATGACAGTACATATACACAGACGTAACTACGTACATTGACATACTTCCCCAAATTTACGAACTTTCATAAATGAACCTGAAAGAACAAAGGTATAGTTAATTACCATAAGTGGACAACAGTGACAATGTACGACATTCAGTTTTATAACGATGAAAAGTTATAGTTGAAGACCTGTTGTCAATATTGTTGTTACATTACAACACTAAGCACGAAAATACATACGCAATTATTGTCAAGAATAAAGATATAGGCAAACTAAAGAAATGTGTTTACACCATACTGTATTTAGAACACACACACACACACACACACACACACACACACACACACACACACACACACACACACAGAGAGAGAGAGAGAGAGAGAGAGAGAGAGAGAGAGAGAGAGAGTCCACCCTCTTCAACCACACACACGAGCATACGTACTGCTTGCCTAGCACGCACTGAGTAAAAGCAAAGACTGCGTTAGTGGTAATGACGATCGATACGAATATGAAATATTAATACATCGCATGCTAATGAGAGGTGACATCCATGAAACATCACTCGCATGTCAACCTAGCCTGCTTTCACATACAGAAGTTTTGTTGAAAAAGGAAGAAAGCACACTTGTAAACACCATTCTGGTATGAAAGCTTTAAGTACTAACTGTATTAGTGCATAAATATGCTAATAACAATGAAAGTGTTTTTTGTGTTTTTTTTTTCTTTTTGTACATCTTGTTACGTGGGTTCATTTTATTTCTGTCAACGGGTGTGTGTGTGTGTGTGTGTGTGTGTGTGTGTGTGTGTGTGTGTGTGTGTGTGTGTGAAACTACTGCTCACTATAGTCTCCTTCAAATGTCATACACTTGTTATACTTGAAAACCACTTCAAGAGTGCTTTCTCGTTAGTTGCACAGTGACTTTTAACACTCGCACCTTCCGCGCATTAAGCACTTTTTCCGGGCCACTTCCCTTGATAGTGTCTCTTCAAAACCTCTCCGGCACAGTTTGTGATTCAGAAGTCCATCTCGTCTTATTTGCAGCTCAAACATCACGTAGTCGTTTTCAAATCCCTGTCACGTGAATCTGTAAGATTTGCCCAATGACCTGCAAGATCTGCCCAATTGTACATTATGCTTACGCCGGACCTGTACGTATTGTATAATTCCAGGGGCGGACTACAAACTGGTCTGCTTGGCCTCCTCAGATTGATGCTGTTTCAGTTGATGTATATTCCGAGGCCAACGGTATACGATGCCTTAATCGGTTTTGCACGAATTGTAAATTTCAGGGGCGGACTACAGAACTGGTCTGCTTGGCCTTCTCATATTAATTCTGTTTCAGTTCATGTATATTCTGAGACCAACGGCAGACGATGCCTTAATCGGTTTTGCACGTATTAAAAATTTCTTGAGGATTAAAAAAAAAGAAGAAGAAGAAGTCTGCATGGCCTTCTGAAGGAAAGTGTCATTCCGTTGGTGTTTATTCTGCGATCACCTCCAGAAAAATCCCTACGGTGCAATGCTGGCGGTTGGTCCCATCCCCCCCCCCCCCCACCAAATTGTTCGCATTCTATTCTGTGTTCTATCTATGTACCCATTACTCGGAATCGATGAAAATAATATCCTCGTATATTCCTAGAAGGTGCGCATTCTCGAGGATATACTCTAGGGTTGCAAGATCTAGCACGCCGCATCGAAGGTATGACAGCAAGATGTGTTTTGCCTGGTTTCTGTCGGTGGTGATTGGAGCAGTGTGGTCAGATCCAAACTCTGATGGCTGAATGCGTGACTCGTGGATGGATGCGCTGCTGTCATGTTGCGCTGGTTTATCAATGACTGTTGCCCTCCTTCGCCGAGCCTCCGCTGCTCTTCTGCTGGATCTCTGTCGACCAAGCGCCCTCTTGCACTGGGTGAACAACTCCTGAATCTTCGTCTCGGACCACGTGATCATTTCAATATGAAGCTTGGCCAGCATCCTCTCAATGCGTTTTTCTTCTCTGCGTTCTAGCCACCTCTCTAACTGCAGTCCCAGCGTGTACAAGAACGGGTTGATGGCCGAATTGATTGGAAGAACGAAGATAGCGGCCCATATGTTGACCTCACCCGGAATGGGTGTGCCTTGAGAAGCCAACAGAGCCGCCAGGGTGATGGGAAACCAGCAGCAGAAGTCGGTGCAGACAATCAAGAACAAACGGCGAGCTACGGACATGTCTTGCTTCCGGCGATGGGTCTTGTCAAAAATAGGAGTCTTGCGGATTGCACGGAAGATGACGACCTGTCCAGTGCCTATTAGCAGGAACACGAAAAAGTTGAAGATGACAAAAACACCAAACGCATAGCGCTGACCTGGAGAAGGCTTGCGTGTGATAGGCAAGGGTAGACAGATGCCAGTCTGGCCGTAAAATGTCCACTCAGCGGGTACGAGGGGTGCAGAAGCCAACATGAGCCCCAAAACCCAAACGGCGCCACATACTATCATGGAGGAACGAGGCGTCAGATGCAGGTTGCGTCGCATGGGGAAGCAAAGCACCAGCATACGGTCCAGTGTGATCAGTGAGATAATCAGGGCTGACACCTCGCTGGACAGGAGCGCCAAGAAGCCAGCAACCTTACAGTGCCCACTCGTCGTCCACGCTTCTTGTTTCCAGATGTACCGACCACTGTACAACGCGTCTGCCGAGCCAATTATCATCATGTAGATGCCCATCAGAAAGTCGGACACGCACAAGTTGGTCACCAGCACCCTGAACCCTGAGGACGATTCCAGGTTCTCAAACACAACCCTGTAAACCAGCACCCCGATGTTACCAATAACTGCAAGAAAGGCCAGGATCCACAGAGACACTCGCAAGAAACTAGACTGCAGCAGATCATTACAAGATGACAGCTCGTCCATTGGCGTTCTACAGTCTATTGTGTTGTCTGGGTGCAGATCACGGTACGCACAACAAAGCATGGGGTCGTCAGTTTCCAGTAGTTCAAGGTCTGTCAGACCACGAAACATGCCTCTTTTGATGGATCTGATTTTGTTTCCTCTGATGCTAAGATGGGTCAAGAAGCGCAGGTTTTCGTCAAAGACATTTTCTTCAATGCGTTCAACCCCAGTCCTACTCAATTGGAGACTTTGTAAATTACGTATTTCTGCATCGGATAAAAACGTGCTGAATACTGAATCGAGCTGTCTCATCAGAAAGTTGTCTGAAACGTTGAGATGAGTTAGCGAAGACATTTCGCTCAGGGACAGATTGGCCAGAGATGTCAGAAGATTGAGACTCAAGTCCAGTACTCTTAGGTGACCGAGGTCAGCAAGCGACACTTTGTCCAGGCCACATGACGACAGGTTGAGGAACTGAAGATAAGCTATGTAGTGCAGATTCTGCAGGTCAGGCTGGACGACTTGACTCAGGTCCAAGTATCGCGTGTGAAGGTGGTCAGCAGGGTCAAACATCTTCTTACACGAGTAGGCCAGTCCTTCACACTCGCAGTTAAGAGGACACGAGGCATTGCAGTACCTCTCGTCGTCCTTCAAGGGACAGTGGTACACTTGGTCACAGAGATAGACCGGGTGGAGACAGATGTGATGTCGGTAACACCTGTAGTATCCCGAGCACTTCACGTTCACGAACGCTTCGTCTTCGTTTGATCCCAAAGGGCAGTCGGGAATACCGTTGTTGATTAAGAAACTTGGAATGCAATAGCCTTCAGTGCACGCAAAGTGGGTTTCTGGGCACAAGCTGACATTTGTGAGACCAAAAAAGCCGTACTTGTCAATGTCCACACGTAACATCCCGGCAGTCGTTAGGGGACGAACAGCTGAGACTGGCATTTCGGGCTCGGTAGGATTTGTATTTGACGCTTCTGGCGTTTTGAGCTTGTAACATGTCTCCGGTGGTAAACACCCCAGTGTGTAGCACGGCTCTGTTCCCTGGCCACAAGTGTAACAATTGTCCTCATCGCTTCCGTCATGACAGTCCGGAATTCCGTTACAAACGTAAGTCAGGTCCACCAGTTCTCTCCGACGTGTGCATAGAAACGATGAATTCTGGGCAGGTTCATCGCATTTTTCTTCATCACTGCCGTCTTCGCAGTCGTCGAACCCGTCACACGTGAGGGTGTAGTGAACGCGGCGTCCGTTCTTGCAAGACAGATGCATTGAACCGGTAGTGTCATCGTAGGTGCGACAAGGGTGAAATGGGTGCACCAGCGTGTCGTCAGCACATGTTGTGGTTCGAAAAGGTACAGCAGTAGAAGGTGGTGGTCCTGGCCATGTCGAAGGTCCTGTGGTTTGCGGTTTTCCTCGCCTCATCTTTGAGCACACGTACGCCCATTCACCTTCTGCGTCGCAGGTGACCGACTGTAGACGTTTTTTAATGTCTTTCCTGTGCAGTGTTGCGCACTTCAGACTCAGTTTTCTGGTTTGTAGATGAGGCCCATCAAAGGCTGTTCCTGCCTGTGTCCATCGCCAGAGAAATCGGTAGAGGTGACGAAGGCCATCAATGCGCATGTCAGCCTTTTCCAGTCCTACAACGAGTCCTGTATACTTTGACAAATTCAGGAAACTTACAGCGAATGCTTCAGCTTCTGGCGTAGGAAAAGCAGCCAAACCAGCAGAGAATTTCTCCCGACATTCGTTCGCCGCAGAGGCTGCTGAAACTTGGTTTATTGGAAATACAAATCTGAAGCAGGATTTGTTGTATGACAACCATCCTACATCACAGTCAGTGGCTTCTCCTGTTGGGCACTGCCGAGAAAAAACTCGCTCCGACTCTGTTTCACAACGAGTTGTTGGATTTGGATTTATGCTATGGTACGCACAGCATGCAGCAATATCACTGACGCTTAAGACTTCAAGCTTGCTCAAAGGATTGGGGGGCACGTCCACATCATGGTCAGGCTCACTAACATGCCCTGTCGCGGTGCTGAGATGTGAATGGTTTCCCTTGCCGGCAGACTTCGCTGTGTTCACAATGGAAAGGTTCCGCAGCTTCCAAGATATTTCCGACGCTTGCAGGAAATCTTGCAAATCCGTATACAAATTCATCTGCAGAGGGTTATTCGAGAGATCTAAGCTGGTGACATTAGGCAGACCTTTAAGATTCACGTGACTGAGACTTGTCAGATTGTTGTGACTCAAGTCTAACACCTTAAGGTTGACAAGGTCTGTTACGGACACATTTACTAGGCCGCATGATGACAAGTTGAGGACTTCCAGAGCTGTCACATTTCCTTTATTTAATGCCAGAGCTCTCAGATTGTTGTCACTGATGTCCAGCTCTCGTAGGTAGGCGAGGCCCACGAGGAGAATGTCATTCAAGCCACACGACGAAAGCTTGAGAACTTCAAGTTTGGTTACGTTTTCTTGGCCAAGACTGAAACTGTACAATGTGTTGTTGCTAAGATCCAGCTGTCTCAGGCGATACAGTCTTTGAACAGATACTGCACCCACACCTGAGGATGACACATTCAAAAACTCAAGTGCAGGAAATTCGTCTTCCGCGAATGTAAGATTTGTCAGATCGTTGCCATGCAAGTCTAGCACGCGAAGATGAACCATGCTCGTGTTTTGAGAGAAACCCTGCTCAAACGATTTACTGTCCAGGCTGCACGACGACAAATTGAGGAGGCGCAGGTAACCCATGTAATGCAGGTTTCTCAGAGAAAGCCCAGGGGATCCGCTCACGTCGAGGTATCGAACGTCTAAGTAGTCAGCGGGATCAAACATAGTTTTACACTTGAACGCACGCCCTTCGCACGTGCATGATTTCGGGCATGGAAAGCCGGAGAAGCGTTCATGTTCCTTCAAAGGACAGTGATACACACGATCACAGAGATAGTCAGGGTGGACGCAGATGTTACTCTGGTAACAGCGGTAATGACCTGGGCATCTCATCCCTGGAAACCCGTCACACTTGAACTCCTCCGGTACGATGTGCGGTGGCAAACAGTTGTAGACGCCTGGTTCTAGCTCTGTCGGGAGTGTGCTTTTGTTGTATGTACTGTAAGAAAGATTGAACCTCGACCCGTTTGAAGTATCCCCATCGTACGAAACCAGTTCAAACAAGACAAAGTCCGAGCGTATGATGACGGGTTCTATCAAACCATCGCCCACGTATCTGCGAGTTATGTTGACGGTATGAACGCGTAGCACGTCGTCGTTCTCTGGGTGATTACCAAGCCGCAGGTTGACTTGAGTAGGGTTAAGGACAAGGCCAAGTCCAGGGGAAATCTTGAACCACCACTGGCAGTAAGTGTAGGATCCATTCCCTTGCCAATCCACCCACCGCTTAGTCAGCTGTGTTATTTCTTGTGACTCTGGGCAGTTCGATACTCTGAAGCCCACTGGAATGAAAATCGATAGCTTGGTGCAAGAGATGCTTGCTGGTGACATGGGGGTTTGGCACTGTAGTTAAAGGTCTGCAATCTCAACAAAAAGCCACAAACTGTGTTTTTCAAAATGCACAATCAACTCTGTCACAGTTACAGAGTTTTCAGCGTCCCTGAAGCCCCTATAAAAACCAAGGGCAGCCTGATTTCACAGCTGTGTTCGCATTTTGACACTGAGCGAGAAAGATCGCAGTGGCTAATCTTCACGTGCAGCACACAACACCCGCTAGACGCTGTAGCGCTGTGTCTCGTTCATTGACCAAAAGCACAACCCGCGCTCTGGTTTTATAAGGGTCTCCAAAGCGCTGACAACTCTGCAACTGTGACAGAGTTGCCTGCATTATGCACAATCACAGTTTAAAAAAAAAAAATCTGTGCAGCTTTTTGTGGAGATTGCAGACCTTTAAGACATCCGCCTGCTCATCCTGATCGAAATACCGGTTTAAAGTCCCCCTGATGGGCAGGAATTGGGTTGGAGATTTTTTTCCTAACCTGTTCGAGTCAAACTTCGCCAGACTCGTTTATGGTGTACACACGCACGCATGAATACCAGGGGTGTCCCAAAAGCCCTGTCGCAGCAAATGCTGCCGACTGTTTTACCGAACATGATCACGATCAAGCGGTATATTATTATTATTATTATTATTATTCGACTTTCTTTGAGACTACGGTCCATTCCTGAACAGACTACACAGTGATGTTGCCAGGATTTTTTTCTTCGGCGATTTAGCTGAAACAGCCATGAAAGTTTCGGCTTTTTATAGAAAGTTTCGGCTCTCTATGCCGAAGCAGTTTCACAAGTTTTTCCGACTAGATTCCCTACTGTTACGTGCTCCCTCCACCTCCATGAATTAAAGATGTTCTGTAGATACATATCCTCGCAATAAAACAAGTCTTAAGAGTAAAATAACAAAACTGAACCGAAACTTTATTTCCCTGAATTTTAGAATGCTGTCTACCAAACATTCAACATAAATCCAAGAAAAAGTGGTACTGTGAGTGTGACTGTCCCTTGGAAATTAGTCCAGCCAGCACAGGAATCTCGCAGAAACGGACATAATCGAGCCGATTCACTCGTGAAAACTTCGGCTTTTAGCCGAGATCCGACTCCAAACGACATCCCTGACTAGGACTCGAAAAATCTTGTAAAAATAGCCACCAATCGGCGACGCTCTAGCTGGTCCTCAGTGCGCAACCAAATAACGTCGTCTGCTCAGTACGCGGTACACTTCAAGTACAACATCACGCCGGCCAGAGTCAGCACAATGGGTTCAGATGCTATATCATGACGCAAGTGACTGATTCTGATGCACTGATCTTGTATGCCGGTCATACGAATAAAGACTTTGAAGGTGAAAGGAGAAACGTGGGTGGCGCTGTATCGTTACCTTACCAGCACCATCAAACGAATTTACTGAAAATGTTTGCCCAAATGTTGCAGCGCGAAAGTCACGAGAAGGACCACACAACAAAACACGAAACAGAAAAGCCTCTCTTTGTTTAAAAAACAAACAAACAAACAAAAAAAAAAAACGAGGAAGGATAGGTATTGGGTGACGCTGCCCCGCGGCGAAGCGCTTCCCCCGAGGGAAGTAGCCCGAATTTCCCGAAAGGGACAATAAAGTAGTTTAAAAAAAAAAAAAAAAAGCCTCTCAACACCTCAATATCCCCCCCCCCCCAATATATTTCAGTTTCATTTAATTTGGAACCTCCATGTGGGGGAAATGTTCTAAACTCGGTGCCAAGTGCGGCAAACCCTCGGGTTTATCCCCTGTGAACCCCCCCCCCTCACCCTTCACCTCCCCACCCTTCACCTCCCCACCCTTAGGCCTCTGCATTTAGTATGAACACAATGGATGACGCTGTAACCAGGCTAACGCGACGTGCATACAGTAGTATTAAATATCAAAATATAGCATTTAGGTTGCGACGCTTTAGTAGTATTTTTGAATAAAAGACAGAAAGGCAGAGAGAGAGAGAGACAGACAGACAGACAGACAGACAGACAGACCAAACAAATCAAGAACACACACACACACACACACACACACACACACACACACACACACACACACACACACACACACACACACACAGGTACGCAGGTGATCACAATTACCCCCTTTCCTAGAGACAGAACGATAACGACATTTTAGAGAGAGAACACGAAAGAATACTCACAACATCCTTCCTCGTCACTCTCGTCCCTACAATCGTCCCGATCATCACACCGGAACTCATCGGAAATACACAAGCCGCTGCTGCATCGGAACTTTCCCACGGGGCAGTACAGGGCTAAGGAGTGAAAAGAAGAAGAAGAAGATGTAATAAGGGCTGGCCAGATTGGTGCAGTCACTCGGTCGCGAGATCTTTCGTAGTCCAAACTTTTTCGGGGGGGAGTAAAATTTTTAATGTAACAGCGGATTCCGAGTGCAAATTTTGCGAAATAACCCTTCTGGGGATAGACAACTACCAGCATTGCTGTCAGGGATCCATTAAATCAGGCAATAATAATGATAATAATAGTAATAATAATTACAAGAAGAAAAAGAAGAAGAACAACAACAACAACAACAATAATAATAACAACCAAACGCTCGATCGAGTGTATTCTCAGGCGCACTGACTGTCCGTGAAAGTACCAGGGCCCGCATGTAAAAGTCGAGTTTAATTTTACCCACGGTAAATTTAATTTTACCCCTGTGGTTAATTTTACCCACGGCTACGGGCCTAACCCAGACTAGGACAAAAGAAACCCCAAGAACAAAATTAAATATTAAAAAGGAAGCGAAGAAAGGTAGAGAAAAATCCTTCTCTAACGGCTTAGGCACCATGGTGGAATGGACCCGCTTTCTCAACAACAACAACAACAACAACCCCCCCCCCCAAAAAAAAAAACAAAAAAAATTACCCTAGGGCTAGTTTAGTTCGAGGTTAGACTCTAACCCTGGGCTAAAAATCCCTAACCTCGACTTTTACATGCGGGCCCAGGAAATGAATGTTAAACGGCAACATGCCGAGGTGCAACGTAATTATGCAACTGCAAGGTATAATGCAAGGCGTTTACTTTTCGCAAAGCTTTCCAGTAATTTCCTGAGTAACTCGTCAGCTTTACCAGTGTATGTCTGTCCGCCTTTGTAAAATGTGCGTCAGTGTCGGTGAGTTATCGGCGCGTCGAGTTGTATTGTAAAGAAATGCGCCCTGCAAATATCAGTTGTCATTATTATCACTATTATTCGGTGGTCTAGTGGTTAAGAGACTTTGTCACCACTGCGAAGGCTCAGGTTCGAGTCCCACTCGGGGCAAAGAATTTTTCCTTCTCGTACGTGGCACCGTTCATTCGGGCCGGCCGTCGGGGGTTCTCTCCGGGTACTCTGGCTTCTTCCCCTTCTGCTTTGGAAATGTTCAGCCCAAGAAATTTGAAAATAAATGCAATTCCGAATTCTAAATTCCGAAATTTAAATAGCTGAGCTGGCCCACCAGCACCACGTGATTGTGATGTGTCCTTGTCCAGTGTGTGAGAGAATGCGTGTGATTCAGTTCACCGCGCTTGAGTCGATTACAAAAAAAGGTAAAGCGCCTGTACAATACTCAGTGATTATTAAGCAATATGGAGCCTCACCTGCACTTATTTGCAAATCTGGCTTTTGTGTCCCCAACATTCCTACTGCAGCCGAGGTTCGTAGTTCACTTGTTTCTCCTTGGAGCTCAAGGGGTTTCTCTTCCGTTGGCAGTTGTGTGTCTGTCTCTGTGTCATCCCCTGTCTGACGTTTCTGCGTCTCAGACATAACGCACAGCAGTAGAAGGGACAGAAAAAGTGCACGCGAAATTCTATCCATGATAAAAAAACGCAGAACAGAGATCAGTTTGTCCAATAGTTTACGTTGACTCTTTGGGCATGTCCACACAAAGTGTGTCGATTTGCGTGACTGACGTCTTATGTCACATCCATTTTGTTCTTTTTGGAAACTTTGTACCAGTCAGTGGGTGTACAAATGAGTTACTGTACGCAAAAGTTGTTTCTAGGTAATATCCATGTTGTTCTCTTAAGTGACATCCATTTTGTTGGTGAATGGTGAACGCAGCAAAAGGTAGGTTTTTCTCACTGTCTGCTGTAGGCTACTTATCTGCACATCCGAGCTGGAAACACAATGCAGGTCACTGAGAACAGTGTTGTGCTGGGAATGTCCAATGTGCAAAGCGGGCACAAAAGAAAACAGCAACAACAACAACAACAGGCGTAGGGTGTGTTTAGCACGGAAGTGACGTCTTGTTCGTTTGGACCAATCCATGGCTGCCACGTCACGTTCCGCAGCTTGCAGAGCTAGTTAGCCTGCTGTCCATAACATTATTCGATAAGAAGGGAAAGTACGTGTGTGTTTATTAGGCTTGAATTACCATAACTAATTCGGTGTGGTAATATTTTATTGATAGGTGCAATTTGATCGTGAAATATGAAACGCACATCTCTAGCGTCAACGGAAATTCCCAGCAGCGTCAGCTCATTTCTGCCTACACTCCATACCACACTCTACGTTCTTTTCGGGTCCGCCTGTTCACCCCCTGAATACCATGATCACACACAGGAGCTGCAGCTCGCTTCGACTGTGACGTCAGGCGAAATCGGCACGTGCAGTCTGCACCATGGACACAAC
The DNA here is from genome assembly GCA_018292915.2 of Batillaria attramentaria. Taxonomy (NCBI): domain Eukaryota; kingdom Metazoa; phylum Mollusca; class Gastropoda; family Batillariidae; genus Batillaria; species Batillaria attramentaria. The sequence goes on from JACVVK020000004.1 coordinate 6,839,397, forward strand.
AGCAAGAAGCAGTCTGGTGTTGTCTTCTTCGTGCACTCTGCCCCTGCTCTGCGTCTTGCCCCCGTGTTTAAAATTCAGCACTTCCATCCGAAGACCCCCCCCCTCCTTTTTTAAAATGTACTCTCCCACCACTACACCCACCCTCCTCCCCGTCGTCGTCCCCCCCCCCCCAACAAGAAAAGGAAATGGCGGCGATGTCATGTGCTCCTCCAAACAACAACGGGGAGTGGTGGGGTGGGGAGGGGTGGGGTGGGGTGGGGGGAGGGGGTAAGGGTATCCTGCATGTCCAACATTATTTTTTTTTTCTCACGAAACAGTGGAATAACAACAGCAAACACATTATAAACGTCGGAAACTGGCCTAGGGACCGAAAACAATCATACCTGAATGCTACATGACACTGGTAAACCGTCCAGTTTGTTCCACTGTAACTGCGGAAAAAACCAAAATTGCAGAAACTGGCGTAAAGGCGGTGGAATTTCGCCGAACGGTGGACAAATTCATACCTGGTAAAACAAAGGCACAAAAGAGGAACGGAGTTTGAAGGATGATAAAGTACACAGCGAAACATACTTGGTTTGTGGATGTACAGAAAAGTGACATG
>JACVVK020000004.1:6842500-6852500 GCA_018292915.2 Batillaria attramentaria
TCAGAGTTACACTTGCATAATCGTCTCTGCGGGAGATCGGCAGTGACGTGCGTTTGTACCACAGATGCTTGCCTATGAACGTGGAAATTTTAGCCCGTCCTATTATGTTGTTTCCATTACTATGGAAACAACATAAAAAAGGTAAAAGGTTTTAATTCAAATAAATAAGTGGTCAAGATATTGAAATATATGCATTAATATGAAACTTTTCAACAATTGCAGTCGCTGTAAAACGTCAGTCGTTGGGTTTTTCTGCACAGTTTCTCATCTGGCCATATCCCTCCAGGAAATATCACTGAATTTGCTGAATCGCTAACTGGAGGTCATGGGATATTTATTGGATCGTGACAGGAAAGGTCGTATGCATAATTTACTAATTATGAAACTGACCGAGCGGGAAATGGCGTCTCATAGACGTTGTCGTCTGGCGTTTCCTGAAAGTGAATGCAGAAGATGAAGATGCGAATGTATGTTCTTTCTTAATAATTAGAAAAAAATACAGGCATCGTTCTTCACAAAAGTTAAAAAAAATTCTTACTTGACGCTTAAGATCCGGAGCCTGACCACTCCCTGCCGCCTATATATTAAAAAGAACAAACCACTCCAGTAGGAGCCAATTCAAGCCACTACGACGCAAGGCATGGATCTTTCCGTTAGGCTCGAGACCGCTGCGGATTGCATAATAGTGGCTTGAAGTGGTTCCGAGTGATTTGAAGATTTCAAGTAAAATTGCGATTTTTGTCACGAAGTGATTAGGTTTAATGCGTCTTTTTTCTCTGCAATAGGTATGCAAAAAGTTGCACACACTAACATGTCAGTATATAAGTTAGTCAAGTTTTGCGTATACTCGGCATGTCACAGATCTTGGTCACAGTTTTCTCTTCAAACCTACAGCCTGGAAAATTCGTTCGTTGTTCGGGCCAGGCTGATTCAAGGGACGCGACTGCAACACAATAGCGTAGCCCCGATCGCCCAGTGGAAGAGGAATGATCAGCCCCCGCATCGATCCACAGCAACAGTTACGGGGCAGTTGTCTCTCTTACTCTGAAACGACTACAAGAGCCGCGGTGAGCTTGGGTGAAGTGGGTGGATGCTTAACGGGTTGTCTTTTTCCACCACATGTGGGTGGGCGATATCAAAGACGGGGCAACGAGAAAAGGGTCAGCACAAATATTAGCCGGGACTCGAACTCACGACCCTAGCATTGACAGCCTCTCCCGGCTCACCCAGTGGTGAACTTGGATTTACTTACTTTATGTACTTACTTATACTACTTACTTCCTTTTACTTACTTTATCATACTACTTACTTACTTACTTTACTCACTTTACTCACTTAATTTACTCACATAATTTACTTACTTATACTACTTACTTCCTTTTACTTACTTCATCATACTACTTACTTACTTTACTCACTTTACTCACTCAATTTACTCACCTAATTTACTTACTTACACTTCTTACATCCTTTTACTTACTTTGTCATACAACCTACTCACTTACTTACTTACTTACTCACATACTTACTCACTTTACTCACTTAATTTACTCACTTTATGTACTTACTTATAATACTTACTTCCTTTTCCTTACTTTATCATACTACTTACTTACTTACTTTACTCACATAATTTACGCACTTTATGTACTTACTTATAATACTTACTTCCTTTTACTTACTTTATCGTACTACTTACTTACTTACTCACTCACTTTACGCACTCAGTTTACTCACTCGCTTTACTCACCTAATTTATTTACTCACTTATACTACTTACTTCCTTGTTTACTTTTACATACTTTGTGATACTGCGTACGTACTGATTGACTTACTTACTTAGCTTTCTTGTACACTTTTAACTGACTGAAACTGACCCATGCGACACCAGTTCAAGCATCGTCTCGTTCGCTCGTACACGCATTTTCACCTCAGTAACTAAACCTGTCTGATCCAGCAAGACAGAAGAAAGAGCTAGCAACATTGATCGCGTTCACCCCCCCCCCCCCCCCACACACACCCTAAGTTGGTAGGTGCGAGCTTTTGTTTCGCTGGGGCAGCACCAGTTCGATAGCGTGACATTTATTGATTTCCAATCGATTGTTCCCTTATCGGTACCCGTCAGCACTTGATTTAAGCTCAAACAATTAAGCGAGCACACGCACAAAACCTTGAGCTCCGTGCTGTGGATTTAATGGGAGCGTTTGATTCCGTTTTATCATTACCTAGAGTCAAGCCGTGGGGTACGGCCAGATTAACGTCTCGTCCTTTCCTGTGCCGACAAACAGCGAAACAGAAGTGAACGAATAACTGCTGAGTGAAAGCCCTTTTGAAAAGGTTTTGGCTTTACGATCAAGGTGGTTTTCTGTTTAAATCCTCCTTGAGATGTAGTTCACATAAGAAAAATTCTCTCTAAGTAGCACCGCTTAACCTAAAAAAAAAAAAAAATCTTTCTGAGAGCCAGCAAATCGGTTTTTTTATTTTTAACTTGCTTTTTTTTTTAACACCATTGAAGTATGCTGACAGATTTTAGTGCGTGCAAACTGGGAATCTCGCGTTATAAAGTTCACTGCGTTTAAAAAAAGTTAGCTATTTGTATCACTTGACAAAATATCTTTCTAATTGCCAAAAAAAGCATTTGTATGTAGCTGATGCACTGTTGAAGTATACCGACTGTTTTAGTGCACGCGAACTGGAAATCTCGCTTTAAAGTTCCCCGCGTAAAAAACAAATCTGACCTATATCAGTATTTGTATCACTTGTGAGAAAATATTTCTAATTGCCAACAAAACATTTTTGTTGCTTGTACACTCTTGAGAAATGCCGACAGCTATAGTGTATGTAAACTCGAAATTTCTCTTTCAAGTTTACTGCGTGTACATAATTCTCAGGTTGGTGAGTGCACACATTGCGTTCTTCCTTCGCTGCGAAATCTTCAGCGTAGTTAAGGCGTTTCAGGCGGCTCACACGCGATCGTTTTTACGGTCTTCTTTGACAATTACGCATTCCCAGCACACAAGAGTATCTGACTTATGGCCTCGTTTATCGGGTGGCGGCCGCTTAAGTCAGAGTCGCACCCTTTCCACCCCGCAATACCCCACTAATCGACCACACTCTTTCACAGACGACTTGTGTCCTAGCAATGGGGAGGGAGAGGAAAATCTTCGCCATGCCCGGATACCCGCTGGATACACCTGGACACCGGTGGGACAACATGAACTCAGACCACGACAATGTTCTGCTTCTGGCAGGACGGAAAACAGCGAGCCATGGAACACCCCATCCGTGGTAGTGCTCAGTTCCTTAGAAGACGCAGATGCTTGTGTCAGATCTGTCATTTATACGACGCAGATGCTTGTGTTAGATCTGTTACTTACAAAGACGAGGTCAGTTGCACATGTCAGATCTGTTATTTAGACGACGCGGATGCTTGTGTTAGATCTGTTACGTAGAAGACAAGGTTGTACATACCAGATCTGTTATTTAGACGACGCGGATGCTTGTGTCAGATTCGTTACTCAGACGACGGGGATGTTAGTGTCAGATCTGTTACTTAGACGACGAAGATGTATTTGTCAGATCTTTTACGAGACGGGGATGCACGTGTCAGATCTGTTACTTAGACGACGCTGATGCTTGTGTCAGATTTGTCACTCAAAAGACGTGGATGCTTGTGTCAGATCTGTTACTAAGACGACGGGGATGCACGTGTCAGATCTATTTCTTAGAAGATGGGGATGCTTGTCAGAAAGTTCGAGAACTTTGGTCCATTGTACTTAAGCGAAATCTTCAGGCACGCTCGTAACAAGAAACCCAGTGGACCTCCAAATCGTTTTGTGACTGATGGTAATAGTGAAAGTGCTCGGCCAAACTGATCGACTAATGGTGAATTCGTCTTTTCGAGGGTACTAACGTGACAACATCTACCCCATCAGCACTGAGACCACTAGGTAATCACGGAGTATTAAAAAAAAAGAAAAAAAAAAGACTCTGACAGAGAACATGCAAATGAATGAAACACGCAAGGAACGTTTGAAGAAATCGTCTATGTCAGATGAAACTGGATATAAATCAACCACGGCTACCATGAAGTGTCATCCTGGTAAGCTGAAGAAGTCCTGATACTGTGTACACACAATCTGACTACATCGTTCGAGTTCGGAGCAGCTCCATAAATTTATTGAAACCACTGAAGCTTGAAGCGACCCATACATGTACAGTTATAGAGAAATTAGGCATTCATCCGTGACCAAGTCATGATGTATATACATTCTGCCTAGACAGGGTCTAAATCTGGACTAAACCATCGACAGCTGGGATACGGGAGTCTCCAAAAAATCAACAACAACAAACATCCAGTTGTGCATTGATTATTATAGAAATCTGAGAAACTTGGGACAAAATAATCCCTGGCAACCTGTGTATAAATCACAACCGCACCCATTATTTATTGTTTAGACACCGCTAGATAAACATTCAGATTCCTGGTGCGGTAAAAGTCACACGCCAAGGATCACGTTGACAAAAATCAATGAAACGTGTCGCAACAAGGCCAGTGAACCGTGAAGCGCCAATCACCCATGACATGCACAGCTAGGGACGCAATGCGATTCACTCAGTATCCCAGCTTTGCGTTTTCTGTGTCAGTGCCGGGAATTCACACTTACTGCGCATATCAGTATTGTTTCACAGCAGGGGATTGTCTCCCTACAAAAATCGATATTTATTGCTTTATTAGGCAACGCGTGTGACATGTGACACCAGAGGGTGAATCTGCCTGGATTACCAGACTAACAGTACATAGTATAAATCTGATAGCGAAGCCACGGAGAGTGCAAAGGTAGAAGCCAGTTCTGTAAGGTCCAGTTTCTGAAAGTCTTTCAGCGTTTGAAACTGCAACAGAGGCGAAGACCACAACATCCTGTGCTAAAAGCCTGGAGACATTCTGCTTACAGCGTGAGAGCGGAATGAAGCCAGTTCTGTAAAGTCCAGTTTCTGAAAGTCTTTCAGCGTTTGAACTGCAACAGAGGCGAAGACCACAACATCCTGTACTATAACCCTGGAGACGTTCTGGTTACAGTGTTTGTGGACATGTTTTGTCACTAGGCAGCAGAGCAACCTGGGCCTGTCCCGTTCCAGTCTTTTACTGAAGCAAACTTTCAGACAATATGACACGGAGTCATAAAGATGACTCATGAGTAGTAAGAAGCCAGTGAGGGGGCCATGTTTTAGTTTTCTGCTCTGCTGCTGTGTTCAGAACAATGACCGGCTGCCCATCTTGTGTGAAGACGGTGTAACCCAAGCACTACACGGAACAACAAATATGTAGGTAAGTATTTGAATATGAGGTGAAACCTGTGTGTACATGTACATTGTCCAACAGACCCACAAAACTTACACTGAACAAAACGTGTGGACACAACAGTAATTTATTGTTACGCCCTCGTCATTTGGAGTTCGAAGTTTTCTTTCAGCGCTGACATTATGAGATTGGTTCAGCGTAGGCTGCTATGGGGTAAGTAAGCGCCCGAGCAAAGAAAACCCCAGTGCGTGCGCGCGCGGGTGTGTGTGTGTGTGTGTGTGTGTGTGTGTGTCATCGAGGACGCTTCTATTGGCTCAGTGCCAGCATTGCAGACGCTGTCACTGGCCGGGTGTCTAAGTGGTGTAATGATAGATACCACGAAAACAGCTCAGAACGATCAGAACGAGCATAAAAATGGTAGTATTAGCCCCTTCAAATAAATGAGTAAATAAAAGCAGCAGATCTAGACGAACCAGGAAGTAATTATGAATGGTATTCATACTGAAAGCGGTGAAATGTGTGTGTGTGTGTGTGTCACTTGGTCTTGGATTACCACTAAAATCCCATATTGAATAGTTGCTAAAGACCGCTAGTGGTCATCTATATGCTCTGCTTATGAAAGAAGGCAAACGAGTTGCCAATATAACTCCCTTCGCCCACAGTCTGCATTTAGTTTAGACGTTCAGCCAGCGTGTAGAACTACACCCTAATGACGTGAACGGAAACGGAGGTCTCTATGGAGACACTGAAAACCATTCACTTAAGACGTACATGCTATATACGTGACAAGGAGTGAAAACGGGTTTATTTAATATTCACTTCTTGAAAGTGACTTGCATCGTCTGTATAAGTTTACCTGTGACAACCCCCCCCCCCCCCCCGGATGAATTCTAAACCGATCAGAGGGTACTTCAAACACGCTCGTTGTGATATATTGATCCTTGGAGTACTTGTACTAGTTGTAGTGTCAAACACTTCGAAAGTTTGCAGAGAGTACCGCCGTTTTGCCTGTGCGTCTGTGGCACTGTCCATCGTCTGGAGTTTGCATAAGTTTTACAAAGTTTACCTTAAGTCTTACTACGCGTATTAACGAAAGGAACCCCACTGCAGTTCTTGGGCAATATCTCCGATCCATGGAGTGGTTTATGTTATGGTATTCATGTCTTAATAAGCCTGGAAATCTACTTCTATATCAGTGGCGCCGGAAGATGTTGGGGGGGAGGGGGGACAGAGTCTCAGAGGGGGGAAACGCCAGAGCCAGTGAAAGGAAGGACGTTGCCCGGAGACAGTGAAAAGCGGGGGGGGGGGGGGGGGGTGATTACCAAACGACTTTCTGCCAAGTCGTTTTGATATTTCATGCAACGGCTAAACTGAGTTCTCTGTTGGGTAGGATGAGGGAGAGAGCAGGAAGAGGGGTAGGGGGAGGGGGGGGGTAGGGGAAGGGAGGGGGGTCAAGACCATGGCTTTGCCCCCCCTCTTGACATAGTCACCTGATTTTCCAGGGGGGGGGGGGGGCAAAAAGATACCCTTGCCCCCCCTGCTTGGGTACCCTTGCCCCCCTGCCCCCCCCCCCCCCGGTCCCGGCGCCCCTGATATGTATGTATGTGGACATAAAGGATGAGTCTTTGATGTTTAAGAGGTTGTGTAAACAGAGAAAGGTTGTTCCAAACCGATCGTAGAATAGGAGCCCGATATCCTTTCAGAGAACATCGCATTAAAGCGCAACGCTGTTAAAGAAAGGCCTTTGCCAAATGCGTGAAATCTGTAATCTTGAAAATGTGCGACGTATCGAGTCATTTAACCAGAGACCTGGTATCTAGGTCAGGGCCGGCATGGTAGTTTGCCCACAAGCGTACGTCCAGTTTGCGGTGCTCTCTTAAAAGCGTCAGCGTAGGTTCGCAGTCTCAAAATTTTATTAAACGGAGAAAATTCAGTTCCCAAATTTACCATGTTATATTCAAAGTTGTTAATGATTCTAATCAAATATCTTGGTGAAACTATGAATACAGGCAGCTTCCAGGGAAATTTTGCATTATTTTTTTTTTATATTGGTAGATGAACTTGAAAACAAGGGGAAAATTACTGAGACAGCTTGTGTTCAAGTGCTCCAACTACATAAGCTCGGGTTCCTACTGGTACAATAAGCATTGTGTTATTTTAACTGGGTTAATGGGGTGCAGGATCTACAGAGTAAACAAGAATTCTGTCTCAGGTTCCAATCTTTCTGTAACATTTAACTGTCGAGACACTAACATATCTGTATTCAACTTCAGTTTCACCCTGATTCGCTTGATCGACCTTCCACCGTACATGAGCGTAAGTACCTGTCAAATCTATGTGGCTTGGACCCTTTTACCAAACCAGGGTAGACTTGTTTTTGCTTAACCCCACTGTTTTGTCTGCGTAACCACTGGCAACCTCTTCATCCAAAACTGATGTCACACGTTATGGTGTCAAAGGTTTCATTTCTTGCTCCAAATCTTTCACACAAAAACAGGTGCGAGCAAAATAATAGCCATCCCAAGAAAGCTCTTTTCGTGAATACAGCGCGCAAGCCGCCATGTTTGACGACGTCATTTCCGGTGATTGATGGGGCACTCGCGTGTATGTTAGTTCCTTGAAGTGTTAGCTCGTGGGTTGTTTTTCTTTTCTCTTTGCACGGTGCTTGACAACTTAACGTGTGTAAAGTTTTCATCGAACAGCACTTCAGTTAGAACCAGAGGTCGTTTTCCCGTCAGGGGAAACTTTTTTTTTATTTTTAATCCCTACGATATAAAACGTTGCGCGCGCGCGCGCGCGCGCGTGTGTGTGTGTGTGTGTGTGTGTGTGTGTGTGTGTGTGTGTGTGTGTGTGATTTATGGTCATACACTCCAGCCATAATTACTCCAATCCTCACCGCTACAAGTACTAAAGCTGCGTTGAAGAATGCTTCCTTGTGATTTATTGCAGTCGTCCGTTGACAGGTGGGTCTAGTCGATAAACTGTACAACACGCAGTACATCTCAACGTTCTGAAATTAACCAGAATTCACGACTTGAAGTCAAACATTTGGTTTTGCTGGCACTTTCTTCCTTCCTCCTGATGTAACTTGAAACAAAAAAGAACAGACAATTTAACTCTAGAGCTAATTTAGTTCGAGGTTAGACTCTAACCCGGGGCTAAAAGCTCTAACTTCGACTAGCACATACGGGCCCTGTACTAACGCCAGGTAACAAATTTCAACCCCCCCCGAAACTGACGCTGCTGAGGCCGTAACAGTAGGTCATGTCACTCAACAAAACGGCAGCAACTGACACGGAACGGAAATTGGCAAGCTCCGTTTGCTTGACATGACACCATGCAGCTTTACAGTATAGTCCTGCCGTATTCTCCAGAGGAAAAAAAAGACTACTATTTAGTAGCGTGCAGGACAGTGTGAGTCAACCAAGAGACCGGCGCCGTAAGCAGCTTATACCTCGTGATCTGCATGGCTACTCAAGCCTGGAAACGAAGTCCAACAGGCTGGTCGCTTCTCACGTACGGGGCGCGTTCAGTTCGTTGTCGTGGGCGGGGTCTCAGAAATTTTTTTTGCCTTCCTTTTGTTGTTGTTTGTTGCTTTTTTAACTGTTGTTTGTTTGTTTGTTGTTTGTTTGTCGTCGTTGTTTTGTTTGTCTGTTGTCGTTGGTTGTTTTTGCTAATCTTTACGTCTCGATGCTAGTCAAAATCAGATCGTCAGGAGATCGTAAGTGATCTTGTCTGTAAAATGAATTTTTGTCAGGTACACTTTAAACTTTATAAGCCGTTGAAGTGATGTTCTTGGAGCTTCTGTTTTGTTGTTTTACTAAGTTCGCCGGCGGAGAGAGAGAGAGAGAGAGAGAGAGAGAGAGAGAGAGAGAGAGAGAGATGTGTATTTCAAAACCTGTGGAAATTTTGGTCTTTTTACCAATTTTCAATTTGTCGTTAGAAAAACAAGCAACAACAAACAAACAAAACACACAAAAAAACGTTCGTTAAATCTGGAACATGAAATTTTACAGAGAGAGAGAGAGAGAGAGGAGGGGGGGGGGGGGTAGCCGACAGAGCATGATAACATCTCGTATCCAGCTGTGACAATTTTCAAGTATTCGTGCTGTCCACTCTTTCACCCGACTGATACCGTCTATGTAAACAAACAAACAAACAAACAGACCCCCCCCCTTCCTATCCTTGTCTCCTATGCGATCTTAAGTGCCCCTATCAGTTCCGGCTGTCAAGGCACTGAACCTACAGCACTAGAACCCTTTTCATGCTGACGGGCACACGACACAATCGGCGGTGTGTCGCTCTGAACGCGCCCCCCAGTCGCACAGCCGGTGGCCCCTTGTTGTTTACACTGGCGACAGTACCCAAAATGGCGACCCCTGTGCTCCTGTGACTTTCAGAGAAAGGATTGTATCGGCTGCTGTAACGATTGTTGAATAAGAGAGTGAGAAAGTGTCCGTTTACGCTACCGTGTGTGGGAGTACATTTTTAGTGTAGTAGCGTAATTTACCTGGTGCTTGTCAGTGAAAAGCGCTAGGTTTCCTCCGCTGTGGTTGGAGTTCGTTTGTTCCGTTTCAGGTAAGACCTTGTTTTGTTCTTGATACCTCTGTGTAACGATTGGGGTGTTTCGGTGATTACTTGGTTGCTTTCGTGGTGTTGCACCTTAAATGGGGAAGGGTGGGGGGAGGGGCACACACA
>JACVVK020000004.1:6855000-6917500 GCA_018292915.2 Batillaria attramentaria
GGGGCGCTGACGCGTGAGGACGCTGTTACTGAACACCCACAACCCATGTTATCTCCGCTCTCACTGTGGTCGCTATTTTCCTAATCAATTTTTTTTTCCGTGAAAGTGCTTTTAATAATCTTTCAAACCATACCAGACACGATAAGGAAACTTCTGAGGAAGACCTCTTTCCAAAAAATCGAAAAATTGTAAAATCGCACGGTTGGCAAGGGTTATGCGCGCACACAGTGCGTAGGTCATGGAGAAATTCCACAGCGCGCGGTCATGGTCGGCAGTGAGTTACGACTTGAAGTACCATCTTTCCACATTTCTAGGCTCACACTCGCGGACGCCTTCCTTCATTTTCCATTTCATTGTCTCTATCATAACCTTTTTGCACACTAATGTTAACTCATTCTGCCCGAGCTGCGACTGACTGTAGCCGCAACAAGATGTCAGTCCCCAAGGCCGCGCTACAACTACAGTTGTAACAATCAGTAGTGTGCCAAATCTGCATTCTGCTCCACCGTTGCTAGCTGTTACCATGTTGTCTTGGAGCGATCTCCCTTCAAAACGGTTTCAGTTTTCGTTGGTTACCGTTGTGTACGTTTTTGTTGTGGTTTATGCGGTAAAAAGAAAGACCAAAAAGATTCAAGAGTCAAGAATACTTGATAAATCCTTCATGGGGAAATTAAATGTCTCATAAGAAAAAAAAAGAAAAAGAAAAAAAGGAATGGCAGTGACAGTACAATAGAACATGAACTTGAAATTCTACAAATCGATAATAAACGGAAGAGAACTGAGACTACCTCTCTCTCTCTCTCTCTCTCTCTCTCTCACACACACACACACACACACACACACACACACACACACACACACACACACACACACACACACACACACACATAATTCGTGAACCATCGTTGCAAAGGTTGCTTTAATTGATTTTTTTTTAGCATGTCATAAGTACGTCTTGTTTATGCTCAAACAGTTTTTCTTTACTGTCTCCAGAGCAACAAAATAAATCTGTTTAAACCAAACAAAAGAGAATTCTCGCCCCCTTTACAATTCCTATTTCTGTTTTGGTCAGGCACATACTTCACACACTCTACAGGAAACCTGCACCATTAGTTTCTAAACTCTGCGCGTTATCTTCACTATTGTTACTGTCGGCGCGCTGGGTATCCGGGTGCGGCCATATCCTATCGCAGGTTGTAGCGCGCTAGAAGGGGCTCATCTGCCTGCTTATCTATTTTGCTGCGCCGAGACGAAAAGCCGGCCGTTATTCAGGCATGGGCCAATATTATACCTATTCAGCTGCGCAATCGATAAACCGGCCAGACACCTGAGTAGCTACGTTCAGCTGGCTGGGTAGTGTCCGTCTGTCTAAGGTAGCGTTCAGGAAGAGTTGTTGTTGGTGGTGTTTTATCGCTGTTGTTGTTGTGGTGGTGGTGGTGGTTGTGGTAGTGGTTGTTCCTGTTGTTGTGTTGTTAGTGGTGGTCTTTTTGTGTGTGCTGGCTCTGTGTGTGTGTGTGTGTGTGTGTGTGTGTGTGTGTGTGTGTGTGTGTGTGTTTGTTCGTTTGTTTGTTGTTGAGATTGTTTTGATTGTTTTTTGTGTTTATTGTTTTCTGTTCTTTTCTGTTGTGTTGTTTTCTTCTTCTTATTGTTGTTGTTGGTGCTGTTGCTGTTTTTGTGATTTTTTAATAGAATATAGGAGTTGCAGAAGCAGTCATAATCGCGTCGTGGATGGAAGCAATGTCAGGGTGTTGTCTGTGTGACTAATCTGTGAGTTCGTGTTTGAGGGGAGATTTCAGGGGGCTTTTAGCACAAGGTTCTAAATCCAGGAACATTTTAACAGAACACCCAACGTTAGCTCGCGAGGGTCTCATCGATCCTAGTCTCCTGAACTCGACCCTTTCAGAACCTTGGCACTCTACAACTGTCACAAAAAGAACGTAAAAAATCGAGGTGCGCCTTATCTGTGAGAATGCAAAACCCAGGCCGACCTGTGTACCCCCTTGCCATTCAGGCCAGTCACAAGCGATTTGTAATTCCACATAAGCGGGTGTCGGGTCCGGAAAGCACACTCTTTAAAGTGTAATGTTACCTATTCGACAGTCTCGGTCGTGAGAAACTGAATACTCTCTGGCGTTCGAAAGGGCAGCTTTTTCTTTCATGATTGACAGCTGTTGATTTGAGCTTTTGTATTGGGCTGGACATAGTAGATGTTCTTCGTCGGAAAGTACTGTGCTTAGGTTACCAGACTTTGAAGTCAAACCAGGAAATGAAAAGAAGAGGGGAAATGATTAAAGACCGTTTTCAAACAGAAGGTGTGTAAGCGTTAGTGAATTTTAGAATCACCAACGACTCGAGTTTCTTTTCGTTTCGTTTCTTTTCGTTTTGTTTTGCACCTTTCCGTTCAAAGTTTGTGACTGTGAATGATCTGATGGCTGTCGCTACCAACGGAAGAAATACTGCTTGTTCTAGATCTACATGTAGTATGGAACTTTAGAGCCCTAATCAACTTTGATTCGGGTAGAAGCGAACGAACAGAGATTTACGTTTCGGTTTGGAGATGTTGTTGCCGATAAAACGCGCAGTACTCATCCGTCCGTGCAGTGGTCATGGCAGCAGCCGTGCCGAGTCAGTACTGCCTGCAGTGACCCCCATACAAGTCGTGTCACTTTTGAATTTGTTCTGTGTCGCTCGTATGCCGTGCTGTCGCCGTCAGCATGGCGCAACAAATGTTGACAGTAAGTTTTTTTGGGGGAAATCTGACGAGATGTGTGAGAAATGAAGAGCACGCGGGCACTCGGATTTGCCAAGCGCGTTTTATCGGCAACATCTCCAGCTTGGGGTTTTACTTATGGTCCTGCAAGCTCGAGCTAAAATGTTTACGCAAGAAACAAAATTGCTTTCAAATACGTGTACTTACCGGTAGTAGCATAGCTTGCGCGATGTCCGATATCGCTCAGTCTAAACTGACGTATCCGCGGCGTGGTCACATAATGAGCCGGGTTGCACGGGGAACATGTGCACAACAGCGTGGACGGAGCCCGACAGGAAGTGGGGGCAGTTTTTTCGGCACGGTTTTGTTGCTGTTTGGACACTGTGTGAACCCTGCAACTGTGACAGAGTTGACTGTGATTGCACGGGCGACTCTTTTTTTTTTCACACTTCGGAAAGCTTTTCGTTGGGAGCTTAGATCTTTAACTGGGCACAGCGCGCGAAACACACATATGCACATCACAGTCGTTGCGCTCGGTGTGTCTACTAACTACAAAACTGAACACAGCTGTGCTCGGTGACAAACCGATTGAAGATGCACTGTCCGCCATGTCTGCGTGCCGAGCGACGTAGTACAGCCAATCCGAATCTGTTGTGGAAAGCACAGTCACAGTTGTGGCTATTTGAAATCCAGCTTGCTGTGATGACGCCACAGCGGCGGAAACCCCCAAAATCACAACTGTGGACAGCACTGTGGCGCTCCGCAGTGCCCAGTTAAGAGCCGGCTTAAGGGAAAAGGGGGGGGGGGACACAGTTCAGCGCCACCCGCTTTCCTCCCCCCCCCCCGCCCCCCCCCCCCCCCCCCCCCAGTATACGTGATGTGCATACTTGTTTTTCATTACGCAATCCCTCCCCTTTGGAATCGGCTTTTTAACGCACGCACTTGATATTGTGCGTATGTATATACACGAACGCGAGACAAACACCGTAAACAGATTTTGGCACAATCATACAATTATAACACTGTCAAAGTATATTATAGAGTATGATGTGTGCTTTATTGCTTTATGTTGGGTTCCTTAGGAAGTTTATTTAAAAAAAAAACCGATTGTTGGTCGTGACGCATGCATTCACAATACACTGTGTTCGGACTTTGGTATGTTCGTTTAGATCACCCTTGGATATCATACATTTGCTCGTAAAGAGGTTATAAATTGTATTTTGTGACAGCAGCTTGTGAAAGACGTGATTAGTCCGGGTAAATTTTCCGTTCTTTGCTTGTCCCATTGCTCGCATGTCCTATTGCTTGCATGTCCCAGTAGGGCATTGAACTGTTTGTAGACTTCGGTGAGTTTGTCGAAGTCACCTTACAGTAGGATTCATTAAAATTTTGCTCATGAATGGGTCATATATTTTCTTTTGTGACAGCAGCATCTGAAAAACGTGATTATTCCTGATATCTTTTCATTATTTGGCCAATGGCATTTACGCAATACGCTTTTATTAAGCTGTATTCAGACTTCGGTGTCAGACTTAGATCCCACTGAATATCATGGGGTGATAAATTTGATTTTGTGACAGCAGCGTATGAAAAACGTGATTAGCAAAGGCTCTCAATTACGCGGGAACGCAAAGAAATGTTTGGCGAGGGCTTTAGGGGTGGTTTGAAATGGAATATAAGGGAATTAGGGGGATCCTCTTAATTGTTTGAAGCGCTTTGTTGGGAAGGTGCAATCACTATACTTCTTTAAAGGCACTGCTTAAAGGCACATTTGTAAGAGAGGCCTCTCTAGCCCGGCCTTTTTAAATTTTCAAATCCAAAAGAAAAGACAAATGTCAGCTTTTCCCCCACAAAATAGAAATAATATAATCAAAGTTTCCCTGAAACTATGCTAGCTACTAGTGCTGTTACTATGCTAACTTATTTCATCAATTATATGCAAGGACCGAGGGATAGAAAGATGTGAAAGTTATACCTCCCTTACTGGAAGATCCACCTATGCACCTATGGGAACTGGAAAGTGTGCTTTTAAATACCGCAAACTGTGCCTTTAAATGTAATCATATACTCTCACTATCTGATGGCAGGCCGTCAACCCCTATACACTACTTCGACTGGTTTTTTGATGTAGAGGATACCACACAAACTATCCTGAAACCATGGGCTGAACTGTGACGTCACCCTACGATGCACAAGTCGCTGTCAGTGGCCCGGCAAGGTACGTTGGCATATTGAGAGAAACAGAGTAAGCCCGTGTCATAATCGTTTGTCTGTCTGTCTGCGAGTGACAAAGTTTAGCAATGTTGTTGTTGTTGTTGTTTTTAGGAACCACGAACAGTACGGGCGCGACCGCAAGCCTGCTGAGCTCTTGCAGTGCTCAGCTGGCTGTTAAAGGGGGTTGGGTGGGTGTTTGGGGGTTTAACGTCCTTTTCCACCACGTACGGGTGATATCAAAGACGGGGCAACGACGAAGAAGCCAGCACAAATATTTGGCCCCATCCGGGCTATCACGACGAACTCACGACCCGAGCATTAGAAGTCCAACGCTCTACCATTCGGTCACCCCGGCTCCCCGGCTGTTAGAGGAGTATACTTTTTAAGCACAATAAATATGTATTGTATTGTATTGTATTGTATTGTATTGTATTGTATTGTTGTAGTAGTCTACACTCCATATACTTGGGACAGTGGTGGTTTTTGACAATCTCTTGTTTTGTGGGCAGGCACATTTGACACCGGCAAAGCGCAGGTGGACAAGCGCGGCAGTATCCGCCGTGGTGACGTCGAGCTGCCCATCGTTGACGAAGCATCAGTCCGACAACAGTCGTCCGACAAAAGTCACAACGACTCAGGCCTCGACAGCCAGAGCTCTGCCGACAAAAATCGGTCACCTTCCATCGATAAAAGCTTGTCCAGCATCACAGCACGGAGCGCCGCTGCGGAGGAGTTGGGAGCTGATCAGGCCGAGAATCAGGCCAGTCCTCGGTACGTCGACCATAACAAACTGTTCCCCGATGCGGATACCCGATATGAGGCTCTCCACAGACGTGTGAATCAGAACGAGGAAAGATCGCTGAACAGCAGTTATCTGTCCGACGGTGAGAGAAAAAAGAGACCCATATCTGATCTAGACAACAGTGACAGCCCTGCTGCAAATCTTAGTCGCGAGGCCGTAGATGCAGACAAATCACCCAGGCGAGAAAAAGACAAGAGGAAACATTCTGTTAGGGACGCTGTCGACAGGCAGGCCGAGCAGAAACAAGCAGATCACCATCTAAGAGCTGAGGGAGCGAGTTCAGTTTCGTCACCCAGAAAACCCCCTAGAGACGGAGATAGAACTCCTGTAAGTCCTAACCGTGCTTCACGAAATTCAGTTCACGATGCAAAGATTCCAGCAGGTGACGCTGCAGAAACATCTCGAAATGAACGCTCAGCAATACACGACGCAGCCCAACAGGGTCTGAATACCAGCGGCCAACAGCTTGCCAAACACACCGCCCTAGCCCGCCGGAAAGCACCAAAGAGTGAAGAGCAGAACAGTGTCTCGGACTGTGATCGCGGCAAGGGGTCACCGAGAGAGTCAGCGGACCATCGGGCAAGCCCGCGCTCTCAGGGGCAAGGTGAACATTCGCACACGCCTCCTCTAGCCGGGTCTCTGACGAAGAAGCTTCAGCAGACGCCTCACGTTCAGCAGAAACCTGACCTGAAGCGCACGCCGCGTGTGCACGAGGACGTGCAGGATTCACCCCGAGTTCAGAAACAGCCACACCTGCGAGACACACCTCAGGTGCAGCAGAAGCAGCAACACGTGCATCAGACGCCTCGCGAACCTCACAGGTCTCACGAGCAGCAGAAAGATCACGTGCAGAAAACACCGCGCACTCAGGAAACGCCTGTGGTGCAGCCTAGCCCTGGCAGTCCCCGTGGGCAAGGTGACCGCGAAGCAGAAAACCCAGCTTCGATAGTAATCCCAAGGCTTTCCGTCGAAACTAAAGTGCCGACCGAATCCACGCAGAGATCAAAAGCAGATCAGTCTTCGAAGTCTCCGTCCCACAGTCCTAACAGAACAGAGCACCTAAAAACGAACGTCGTGAAAGGCAAGGCCTGGGACCAACCGTCATCTAAACCAGAGACGGCGAAAGAATCTCCCGCCAAGCCCGCACATCCCAAAGCGGCAAAGCCTTCCCATAAAAACAGTGACGTTTCCAGCACAGAAGCATCCGAGGAGAAGAAGTCAAAGTCTACCATGGCACTAGCGGAAGAGAGGACGGCGCGGCACGGCGGCGACACGCTTTCCGGGCTGACAGCCGAGCGTGACCAGCTGCTGAGAGCAGAGCGCACGTACAAACAGCGGATCCTGCAGCTGGAGGAGGAGGTGAAGGGTGTGGTGAAGCAGAGCCAAGAACTGTCGTCAGAGAACAAGGCGCTCCGCACCAAACTGGAAGCCTACGAGGACAAGGCTTATGGAGGTAAGGCCGGACAGATTAGCTGTTTAGACCGGTTGGTGGACTTGCTATCGTGACCACTGGAAGACAGTGTGAGCACAAATTCAGTGCGCGGTTCTCATGATGGCCATTTCCTGTACAGGGTGTTTCGGGCATACGGTGTAACTATTCAGCCAGTGAGATAAAAAACAAACTCAACATCAACAACAACAACAACAACAACACACACACACACACACACACACACACACACACACACACACACACACACACACACACACACACACACAAACTCAGCATAGAACTCCTTTATCTTTTATATTCCTACGTGTTACATCCCGGCTGAGGCCAAATATTTGTGCTGGCTTTTTCACCGTCTTTGATATCACCCATACGTGGTGGAAAAGGACGCTAAACTCCCAAACACCACCCCCACCCTACGTGTTACATGAGAGAAATACGTTGCCCCGGAACGTTTCCGTTGTGTCACCGATCGGTAGACGTAGGTCTAAACTTTCGTCCACAACACGACAACGATGGTCTACAGACGGCTATAATAATTTTGCACGTGTATTGTGCTTTTGGAGCTCTTAACGCGTGTCCCATCACTGTGGCGTTTTCTTTTGAAGTTGGGTGGGTGAGTGGGTGGGTGAGTGGGTGGGTGGGTGGGTGGGTGTTTAACACTTTAATGTCCTTTTCCACCATGTATGGGTGATATCAAAGACGGTCGGGCAACGAGAAAAATACCAGCACAAATATTAAGTTCCAGCCGGGATTCGAACTCAAGACCCGAGCATTGAAAGTGTAATGCTCTATCATCCTGCTATTGCTATCCCGTCTTCCCTGTGCAGTTGGCAGAACTTGTGAATTAGCCGCATTAAACCAATCCACTTTGTAAATATTCTGTTCTGTCGATCTAGGCTCTCTTGAACTGAAGGAGCTGAGGCGAGAGAAACAGGAGCTGGTCGGCATGGTTGCCAAGGTAACTGCAGAAAAACAGGACGTGGACGCGGAGAACGAGCGACTCAAAGCGAGGCTGCAGGAGGTCGAGGGCAAAAGCAAACAGTGGGACAATATCTACGTCGAAAACAACAAACTGAAAACCAAACAGGCGGAGCTTGAGAAGAAAATACAAGACTTGGAAAAAGAGAAGAATGGACTCTCGAACAACCTGAAAACAGCCGAATCCAAGCAGTTAGACAAACTAGCGGCAGTTCAGAATGAGAACAAGAAAATTCAGGCCGAGCTGATTAATCTTCAGACAAAGAACAGTTCGCTTGAAAGAAAAAACGAAAGACTTGAAG
Organism: Batillaria attramentaria; assembly: GCA_018292915.2. Lineage (NCBI taxonomy): Eukaryota > Metazoa > Mollusca > Gastropoda > Batillariidae > Batillaria > Batillaria attramentaria. The sequence continues at coordinate 6,863,460 of JACVVK020000004.1, forward strand.
CGGAGAACAAAGATATCCTTGAAAGGCTCGAGCAGAAACGAAATGAACTAGATGAGCTCATGCGAGCCATGAACACAGAAACTGCCGCAGAGACGGAGGTGAAGGAACTTCATTCCGAGCTGGACACTGCACAGAACAAAATCTCAGACTATAAGAGGGAGCTTGATGAAGCGAATCGCAGGTATCAGAATGCAGAGAAAGAGAAGGACTCTACGAAAGCCGCACTGAGAAGCAAAGAATCCGAGTGTAAAACGCTGAAAGCGAATCTCGATGAGAAAGACTCGCAGATCAGCGATCTCAAACGACAGGTCGATGCCTCCAAACGGAACGTGAAAAGACTTGAAGACGAGATGGAGGATGCGAAACAAGTGGAAAAAGACGCTATAAACATGAAGGCCAGGATCCGATCTCTGAAGAATGAGATCGAGGACAGTTTAGCCGCAAATCACAAAATGAAACAGGAGCGAACCGACGCCAGGCAGGAGGCTGACCGCCTGAATCGTGAACTGGCATCAGCCGCGGAATCGCTCACCGAAGCCAAACGTTATATCAAGAAGCTCGAAGGGGACCGTGTCTCCCGCGAGAAGCAAGATGAGGAGCTGAAGGTGTTGAAGAAGAGAGAACAAGAACTGGAACACCAGCTGTTTGACCTGAACGTTAGGAACGACCACATGAAACAGAAGGTCCGGGAACTGCAGGAGGACAAGGAAGATCTGCTCAAAACGCGGAGCGGCGTCACGGAGGTGGAGGGCGTCAACCGGAAGTTGCAGGACGAGAACAGGAAATTACGTCAGATGCTGGTGGAGCGGAACATGGAGCTGGCTCACCGACAGTCGGAGCGGAAGGCACTCGTGCATCGCGTGGACAACCTGGAGAGGAAACAGAACGACTCGGACATCAAGGTGCAGCAGCTCAAGAATTGGGTGACCCCCTACAACGACCAGCCTCGTCCCCCACCCCAGCCAGCTGCCGAAGCCCTCCTCGCCCTGCCCCCTGTGCCCTCCCACGGGGCACCAAGAGCGTCCAAGCCCGGGGGTAAAGGGCGGAAGAAGGGCAAGCAGCAGCAACAGCAGCAGAACCAGCTCAACAGAAGCTGGGAAGACATGAAGAGGATGGAGGACCTGAACGACAGTGTCCACACGACACCCAGTCTGCCTGTCGTTCTCGACTCCAAGTTTGCACACGTTCCGCCCGTCGGTGGGACGGGACCTCCTGGCTATTACGACATGTACAAGCACAAGATGAAACTCATCCGAGAACGCAGGTGGTGAGTGATAGGACGCACAGGGTACTTTTTTTTTATAATTATGCTGTGGTGTTCATGCCGGGTATTAGTTGGGACTGCTGTAGTATTTATTTGGATTCTGATGGCTGTGATATATGACTAGATATCGTTCAAAAAATCCTTAAGGGAATATGACCTTGTTATTGATTCCATGACCACGCACAAGTGAAAACTAACAGACACTAGCATTTTGCCTGTGATTGGAAACTTACGCCATCTATGCATTTTTCATACACTGTTCCAAGGTGTCGACAGTCGTGATGAATCAATCTGCTCCTGTAAATATTTCATGTGTGTGGTGCTCGAGTGGAATTGAGCAAACTACATGCCGTTTATTTGGAGGGGAAAAAGACTGATTCGACCGTATAAAATGTGTAGATATCGACCCGTTCTCTCATTCTCTGACTTTCTTTAAAGAACGCTGATTCCTCAATACCTTTCATGAAAGACGGTAAAAAAAAACCCCAAAAAACTTGAGGCCTTGAATTGCCTGTGTGAGTCGACTTCGAGGCGGTCATTGGAGTTATGTAGCTCGATGTAGCCACAGGTCCAAGGGAGAGCACTCGTGTATCCTCGATAGTCGGATGTAAACATGAAATACGACAAGGTATGACATTCGCCGAGGCCCCAAAACAGAAAATCGCCAACAGCAACCGTTGCTTTCAAAATGCGTGAATTTTGCTAGGTGGCCTGTTGCTGAAATAAAATAGCTCTCTCGTTCCTAAGGAATTTATGGACAACACCAAGAAGTGCGGCCGACGTAGGACACGCAGAAGACTGCCAAGGGCACCAAAAAATTCCTTTCGCTGTTTATGATTTTCTGGTTTCATTTGGCCTCGGCGAATGTCATACCTTTATATTTACATCCGACCTGCACTATCGAGGATTCACGAATGCTCTCCCTTGGGCCTGTTGATGTAGCCTGCATGCCTGACCGACGCACGACGCCACCCTTTTGAGGTTCGTCATTCTTGTAACGTCTTTTCAGCGACACTGAAGGCAATGTTCTGATCAACATTGACACAGCCAGTTCACGCAGAAAGTGTACAAGTACAGTGACTTGGGTGCATGACAGAATGGACACCAGTATTTTTTTTTTGTAATGTGCTTGCCAGTGTCGATGTCAAACATGACTGCCTTTATTGTTCACTATGTTTTAGTTTCTGGATTCAGCATTGGAGAATAAGAAAGGGTTTCTGCTGCTTCTGTTGTTGTTGTTGTTGTTGACAAAAGCATGGACGCAGAAACAGGATTCCGCCGCGTGTGGTAAAGCATACAGCATTGATCAGAGCTAAAAGTGTTGCTGTCGTTAACAAAAGCATGGATGTCGATGTCAAACATGACTGCCTTTATTGTTCAGCATGTTTTATGGTATGGTATGGTATGGTATGGTAGACTTCTCCTCGGCGCACGTATCCATCTCTAATGAGATGCTCTAGGCTCCGCAAGGCTGGAGGACGAAGCAGGGAAAGTCTGCTGCCGCTAGACGCTACTTTGTGTGCAAACCTCCACCCTGCTATTCACTCTGGTGCGTGCGACAGTATTTCTGTTTTACCACGCCACCGGCCACTTCTTCGAAAGATGAACGTGGGATTTTTAGCGTGCACACTTGATATTTGTGCGTGCGTGTGTACACTAAGGCGACACAGGCACCGCATGTTTTAGTCTTCGGATATTGCACTCGAGGAAAAGAAAGGGTGTCTGCTGCTGAAGTTGTTGTTGACAAAAGCATGGGCGCAGAAATGGGATACGTGTTGTAAAGCTTATAACATTGATCAGAGCTAAAAGTGTTGTTGTCGTTAACAAAAGTATGGACGCAGAAATACAATATAATTACCTTTTGCGTTTACACGGCAGTTTTGTCGAAAGTGCGCTGACCTGTTACGTAATGTTGGCCTGGCACAGAAAGCGACCCTGGTTCACATGCGTATGTACTACTAGGTCGGGCTGCTGGCTTGGGTGAAAATTTCTAGTGTAAACGTATGTCAACATATGTCCATGGAACCAAAAACAAAATTGGAAAACAAAGAGAAATGCTGAAGTGATTAATTAAAAAAAGAAACAAGAACCAATGAAGAAGGAACGCTCAGCCCAGTGAAAAGAAAAACAAGAAAAGAAAGAAACACAAAACAGTTCACTTTTTTTTGCTGCAAGTAACTGAGGTTAAAAACAACAACAACAACAACAACAAAATGTGCTTGGTCCGCTTGTTCGCTTATTTGGTCCAATGTAAACGCACCTATGATGACACACGCTGGCAAAAATCAGCCGTTCTTCTTAAGATGTACTTACAACCACCGGCATCACTTATTTTTGATGGATTTCATTTTTTTAACGATGAAGTTCAACGAACAATTTCATTAAAATATTTATTTAGCATCTTGAACTGTCTCGCTGATGTTTTATGTGGAACCGCGGATTAGATAATTAATACACAAATTGAACCCAACAAACAGCTCATGTATGTTCGGACGTGTGTGTGTGTGTGTGTGTGTGTGTGTGTGTGTGTAGGGGCATGTGTGCTGGTGTGTGTGTGTGTGTGTGTGTGTGTGTGTGTGTGTGTGTGTGTGTGTGTGTGTGTGTGTGTGCATGCACGCGGGGAGAGAGAGGTGCCTCTCTTAACTGATTATTTTGTCTACATACCTCTACACACCTGTCTAATGCCTGTCCAGTGTCCCGATAATATTGTCCTGAAGGGATTAACGAACTTTTATTGAATTGAATTGAAAATAATTATTTGTAATTACTGCTTTTTATGTAGTACATGGAACTCTGCCAGCCTTGCGTTATTGAAATCGGACTATGTTAAGACCTGCAACTCCCGAAGTCTCAAGAACAAGAAGGTTTCCAGTGTATATGCAACGTCAGTGGGTGTCATTGGTCAGGAATCTGTGGCATCGCCGAACCCCATTCGCACATTTTGGTTCAAATCTTCGCAACAACGGTACACAGTTACAATTTAAAACTTGTCTTAATGTCGTGATGCGTTTCACACACACACACACACACACACACACACACACACACACACACACACACACACACACACACACACACACACACACACACGCATTTTTTTTCTCGTTTTAGTGCAGGTTCTTTCGCACGAGCGTAGATAACATAATTACTCTAGTTTCAGTCACAGACAGTTATCAGGATGAGGAGTAAGATCACACCAGTGATATACTGCGTGCGCTCCTGTCCACTGCCACCAACATTCTACGCCGCTCCTAAGGTATCTGATCCGTTGACTGCAAAGATCCTTTCATGGATTCTATCCCACAGTGATATCGAGTGATGGCCCCTCAGCAAGGCCTCCGGTTATAGCACCAACCAGATCCACTCCAGTTGCTTCTGTTGATGAATTGGTCTGCTCAAAACCAGTTTGTGAAATTGATACAAATGCAAAATAAAAAGAGAAAGACATAGCAGGTTCAAGTGTTCGTGAAAACTCGGTCAGTTATAACGGGCCGAGTAAATACAACTCTGCGTGCGTGCGTGCGTGCGTGCGTGCGTGCGTGTGTGTGTGTGTGTGTGTGTGTGTGTGTGTGTGTGTGTGTGTGTGTGTTCTGATTTATACCTTCTTCTCCAGAGGTTGTGGTTGTGGAACCCCCTTCTGCAGGGCTTTCGGTTGTAGAACCTTCCAAAGCGGTACCAGAACCTTGCGTCGTCGTAGCACTCTCCTCTATAGGGCCTTCTTCTCCGGAACTCTCTGCCAGTCAGTAAAAGTGATAGAAATACCAAACACGATACTAGCTGAATGGACAAAATTTAATCAGTTCAAATAAAAGAATAGATGCAAGTAGACGGCAGTAATAATATGCCCAAATCTGCGCTCTGATTTGTGAGAAAATGATGCGTAGAGCAGTTGAAAGTGCTTGTTGTTAAGAAGACTATCATTCAAAGCATGTGCTCATGTAATGGCATTCAAAAGTGCACTCGCAAATACTTAGCAGAGATTATTCCTTCCGACCATTTCGTAAGTGATCCAAGAAAAACAAAATTTCACCCCCAAAAGTGAACACAATAACTGTGCAACGGCCGTGACGTATGAGTTCCAAATGTTTGAAATGATGCACTTTCTGCGCGTTTCCGACCGATGACGTGACTGGAGTGTGTTTTGGTGAACTCGTAAACCATTCAGTCGGTTATGAAAAGTCATAACTCACACATTCGCTCCCTGTTTCCTTTACTATTTTCGTAAGGAAAGCACTCGTAGTTAACTCAATGAAAATTAAATAGTGTTTTCACAATGTGGTGCCCCCGATTGCGGAAAATACACCACACCAGTGTGTTGATTTCGACCGAAAAACTGCGAGTTTTAACGAGCAGTTTTTCGGTCGAAATCAACAAACGAGTGTGGTGTATTTTCCGTAATCAGGAGCACCGATTTGGGAAAATTATTTATACTACGTCCATACCAGCATTTCCTTTATTTGAAAGCTGGCATCGGCATTCCAAGCGGCTGCTTCGCACAGGCACGCAGTCTGTGTACTTTTGTACACGAGGCGTTTTAGTCCCGTGTTGCATGCGCTTAAGAAGTAGTTCCTTTTACAATGACCCCGTTGCAGGAAAGTAAGCCATCTAAACGTTTACCAAGCAGCAAACACCACCACCACCACCACCAACAACTACAACACCACAACACACCACAACAGGCAAAATCAACAACAAAAGCAACAACGAACACAAAACGAACACAAAAACACACTGCCGGTTCATTAGGAAATGTAAACACAGTCCGTAAGGAAACAGATTCCGTAACCGTAACTTTGTGTCATTTTAACAATAAGAATCCCAATGACCACAATAACAGAGTGTGCTCAACACACACAGCAGCGCAAACTGTTTGCATTTGAGTGAATCATTTCCGTCGCTGATGTTAATGTAAATGTATCCGTGCACTGGGGCCAAAATCTGCAAGGCGGGAAGCTGAAATCCTGTCGGGTTTTCAGCGCGTGTCGTATGATCTGATTCAGTGGGGGCACATTTGAAACACTGACGCTGATACTTGAGCTGAGGATCTTGGACACGCTGTTGATGCATGATCTACCCAAGAGTGTTTATTTCAACATTTTATTTTTTAACAACACGCCCCCTTCTTCCAAGATAGAAAGGGCTGACTGGGTTGCACGCTGCCTTCGGGCGCAGTATCGAGAGGCGTGATTTAGGCAGAGGGACACTGGACAGCGGTCAGCGGTTGGTTTTTTTTTTTTCGTTGGTGTAGGCCCTCGCTCTTTCGCTGGTGTCTACACAGGGATTCGAACCGGTACGTGTTTTAGTGACCCGTTCGTTGTAGGCTAGGAACCGACGGCCGTCTGAGTCAAATCAAAGTGTGAAGCTGCCAATGATTTTGTCAGACGACAGCTAAAACTTTGTGTATTCCTACTCAGCGGTGCATGGGTAATTTTTAGGAACATCGATAATTCACGTGAGAGTTTTATGGCTACAGAGTTAAACCATGCGTGGTGGATTATGGATTTTTAAACCATGACCTGTAATACTGGTAGAGTGGTATAAAAAGGGATAATCGTGGCCAAATTCAACCCTGGTACAAATGTTCGTGAAAACTCTCTCTCTCTCTCTCTCTCTCTCTCTCTCTCTGTGCGTATGTGTGTGTGTGTGTGTGTATTCGGATTTGTACCTTCTTCTCCAGGAGCTGTGGTTGTGGAACCCCCTTCTGCAGGGCTTTCGGTTGTAGAACCTTCCAAAGAACTACCAGAACTTTGTGTCGTCGAGGCACCCCCCTCCGTAAGGCCTTCTTCTTCTGAACACTCTGTAAGTCAGTAAAAGTGATGTAAATACCAGACATGATAACAGCTGAATGGCGAAAATTTAGTCAGTTCAAATTTGTCAGTTTCAATACAGGTAAAGACGAAAGTAGAAGGCAGCAGAACCTTCCAGTTCCACTCCAGCTGTTTCTGTTGATAAACAGCCTGCTGACAGCCACGAGATGTTTTAAATTTTGCCGTAGCTACCGAGCCTCGCGCGAGGTACCTACGACAAACTTGAAACATCGAGTGGTTCCTGTCGTGGTAAAGCACGACAACTAATCGTGTAAGCTCTTACCTTTTCTAGCATACATTTTGTGCGACATTTTATTTTTCTGGTAGGTTTGCTGGTGACTTATGTAACCCTCAAAATTCTGTGTGTGTGTGTGTGTGTGTGTGTGTGTGTGTTCGGATTTGTACCTTCTTCTCCAGGAGCTGTGGTTGTGGAACCCCCTTCTGCAGGGCTTTCGGTTGTAGAACCTTCCAAAGCAGCACCAGAACCTTGTGTCGTCGTGGTACCCCCCTCTACAGGGCCCTCTTCTTCTGAATACTCTGTCAGTCAGTAAAAGTGATATAAATACGAAAAATAACAATAGAATATAACACCGGTACAACTGTTTGTGACAATTTAATCAGAGTAGACGCAAGTGGAAGGCAGTGATATCCAGTGATATATCCCCCTGAGCAAAGCCTTCGGCTGTTAAGCCCTCCAAGTCCACTCCAGTTGCTTCTGTTGTTGAATAGTCTACTCAAAGCCAGTTTGTGAAATTGATACAAATACAAAATAAATAAATTATAGCCGAATTCAAACCAGGTTCAAATGTTCCGGAAAACTCAGCTATTTATAAGCAGCCGAGAATGGTTCGGACTCGTCAATAGGTGGATACAAGTGCCTTGTTCTTGAGTGCTGATCAACAGTGTAGATGTGAGAAAAGATATCTCAGTTTATAAAACATCTCAGTAAATAAAACTCTCTCTCTCTCTCTCTCTCTCTCTCTCTCTCTCTCTCTCTCTCTCTCTCTCTCTGTGTTTGGATTTGTACCTTCCTCTCCAGGAGCTGTGGTTGTGGAACCCTCTTCTGCAGGGCTTTCGGTTGTAGAACCTTCCAAAGCAGCACCAGAACTTTGTGTCGTCGAGGCACCCCCTTCTACAGGGACTTCTTCTTCTAAACACTCTGTCAGTCAGTAAAAGTGATGTAACTACCAAACATGATAATAGCTGAATGGCGAAAATTTAGTCAGTTCAATTATTTTCGGTTTATAGACAGGAGAAGTCTAAAGTAGAAGGCAGCAGAGCCTTCCAGTTCCACTCCAGCTGTTTCTGTTGATGAACAGCCTGCTCACAGCCACGAAATGTAAGCACTTACCTTTTGTAGCATACATTTTGTGCGGCATTTCATTTTCCTGGTAGGGTCACTGGTGACTTATGCAACCCTCAACATTCTGTGTGTGTGTGTGTGTGTGTGTGTGTGTGTGTGTGTGTGTGTGTGTGTGTGTGTGTGTGTGTGTGTGTGTGTGTGTGTGATATTTCGGATTTGTACCTTCCTCTTCAGGAGCTGTGGTTGTGGAACCCACTTCTGCAGGGCTTTCGGTTGTAGAACCTTCCAAAGCAGCACCAGAGCCTTGTGTCGTCGTGGTACCCTCCTCTGTCAGTCAGTAAAAGTAATATAAATACATGTACCAAAAATAATCATAGCTGAATAGAACAAATTTAATCAGTTCAGATAAAGGAGTAGACGCAAGTAGAAGGCAGTGATATCCAGAGATATACCCCTCTGAGCAGAGCCTTCGGCTGTAGAGCCTTCCAGTTCCGCTTCTGTCGTTGAACAGTCAACACAAAGGTAGTTTGTGAAATTGATACAAATAACAAAAGAAAAAGAGATTATTGTAGCCGAATTCAAAGCAGATGCAAATCATCGTGAAAACTCGGCCAATTATTACGAGCGGAGAATGGTTCGGACTCGTCAATATGATGATACAAATACATGCACGTTGTCCTAGAGCGCTGAGCAGCAGTGTAGATGCTTGTAAAGATACCTAAGTTTATGCGGAATCTCAGTAACTATAACTGTGTGTGTGTGTGTGTGTGTGTGTGTGTGTGTGTGTGTGTGTGTGTGTGTGTGTGTGCGTGCGCTGTGTGTGTGTGTGTGTGTGTGTGTGTGTGTGTGTGTGTGTGTGTGTGTGTGTGTGTGTGTGCGTGCGCGCGCGCGTATGTGTGTGATTTTGGATTTGTACCTTCCTCTTCAGGAGTTGTGGTTGTGGAACCCACTTCTGCAGGGCTTTCGGTTGTGGAACCTTCCAAAGTAGCACCAGAACCTTGTGTCGTCGTGGTACCCCCCTCTACAAGGCCTTCTTCTTCTGAACCCTCTTCTTCTAAACACTCTGTCAGTCAGTAAAAGTGATACAGAATAATAAAGCTGAATACAACACCGGTACAACTGTTTGAGAAAATTTAATCAGTTTAAATTACGGAGTAGACACAAGTAGAAGGCAGTGATATCTAGGGATATACCCCCCCCCCCCCCCCCGACCAAAGCCTTCGGCTGTAGGGCCTTCCAGTTCCACTGAAACTTCTTCTGTTGATAAACTATCTGCTCAAAACCAGTTAGTGAAATTGATACAAATACAAAATGAAAAGAGACAAGTAGAGTCCTTGAGTGCTGAGCAACAGTGTAGATGTGAGAAGAGAAAACTCTGTGTGTGTGTGTGTGTGTGTGTGTGTGTGTGTGTGTGTGTGATTTCGGATTTGTACCTTCCTCTCCAGGAGCTGTGGTTGTGGAACCCTCTTCTGCAGGGCTTTCGGTTGTAGAACCTTCCAAAGCAGCACCAGAACCTTGTGTCGTCGTGGTACCCCCCTCTACAGGGCCTTCTTCTTCTAAACACTCTGTCAGTCAGTAAAAGTGGTGTAACTACCAAACATGATAACAGCTGAATGGCGTAAATTTAGTCAGTTCAAATTTGATCGGTTTAAATACAGGAAAAGACGAAAGTAGAAGACAACAGAGCCTTCCAGCTCCACCCCAGCTGTTTCTGTGATGCCTGTTCGCAGCCACGAGATGTTTCAATTTTTTGCCGCAGCTACCGAGCCTCCGGCGAGGTACCTACGACAAACTTGAAACATCGACCGCTTTCTGTCGTGGCAAAGCACGAAAACTAATCATGTAAGCTCTTACCTTTTGCAGCATACATTTTGTGCGACATTTTATTTTCCTGGTAGGGTTACTGGTGACTTATGTAACCCTCAAAATTCTCTGTGTGTGTGTGTGTGTGTGTGTGTGTGTGTGTGTGTGTGTGTGTGTGTGTGTGTGTGATTTAGGATTTGTACCTTCCTCTTCAGGCGCTGTGGTTGTGGAACCCACTTCTGCGGGACTTTCGGTTGTAGAACCTTCCAAAGCAGCACCAGAACCTTGTGTTGTCGTAGTACCCCCCTCTACGGGGCCCTCTTCTTCTAAACACTCTGTCAGTCAGGAAAAGTGATATAAATACCAAAAAGAATCATAGATGCATAGAACAAATTTAATCAGTTCAGATAAACTCATAAAGGAGTAGACGCAAGTAGAAGGCAGTGATATCCGGAGATATACCCCCTCCCTTCCCCCCCCCCCCCCCCCCCCCCCCCCCCCCCGAGCAGAGCCCTCGGCTGTAGAGCCTTCCAGTTCCACTCCAGTTGCTTCTGTTGTTGAATAGTCTGCTCAAAGGTAGTTTGTGAAATTGATAAAAATAACAAAAGAAAAAGAGATCATTGTAGCCGAATTCAAAGCAGATACAAATCATCGTGAAAACTCGGCCAGTTATTACGAGCGGAGAATGGTTCAGACTCGTCGATATGATGATACAAGCACGTTGTCCTAGAGCGCTGAGCAACAGTGTAGATGTTTGTAAAGATACCTCAGTTTATGCTGCAGCTCAGTAAATAAAATTGTGTATTTGTGTGCGTGTTTGTGTGTGTGTGTTGGTGCGTGTCAGTGTTTGCGTGCGTGCGTGTGCGTGCGTGCGTGTGTGTGTGCGTGCGTGCGTGCGCGCGTGTGTGTGTGATTTAGGATTTGTACCTTCCTCTTCAGGAGCTATGGTTGTGGAACCCACTTCTGCAGGGCTTTCGGTTGTAGAACCTTCCAAAGCAGCACCAGAACCTTGTGTTGTCGTAGTACCCCCCTCTACGGGGCCCTCTTCTTCTAAACACTCTGTCACCCAGGAAAAGTGATATAAATATAAAAAAGAATCATAGCAGATTAGAACAAATTTAATCAGTTCAGATAAAGGAGTAGATGCTTGTAAAGATACCTCAGTTTATGCGGAATCTCAGTAACTAAAATGAGGTGTGTGTGTGTGTGTGTGTGTTCGGATTTCTACCTTCCTCTTCAGGAGCTGTGGTTGTGGAACCCCCTTCTGCAGGGCTCTGTGTAGATCCTTCGGTTGTAGAATCCACTTCTCCAGAAACTTCGGGCGTTGAAAACGCTGCTCAGAGTCAGCCAATGAGATCGATACAAATTATTAACAAAACAAAATATTTGTTGCAACCGTCTCTCAAAGTGAAAGAGTCTTATTCGTCGGTTACTGGAAAAAAGCCCTTTGTCTTCATGCATATATGTATTTGAGCCGGATGTATGTCAAGCTGTCCCAGTTTAAACGGGCCAATTCCATCTTTGCTATTGGCGAAACTTATGTTTTGGAGCGGTTTCACTCGTCAGTGCCCCTGTATGCTGGAAATACTCTATCTTGATGATAAGTACAGCTCTTAATGCGACACAGTGTTGTAAACACTTTGCGGGAGCGGCCGAACATTCAAGTTCTACGACTGTTGTTACACTACTGGAGTGCGTCATCCAGTACGCTTCTGTTGGCTCGGCGCCAGCATTACAGACGCGGTCACTGTCCAGGTGTCTAAGTGGTGTGATGAAAGATACCGCGAAACGATCTGTGAGCATGGGTAACATTAGCCCCTTTAAATAAATGATAATGAAAGTAGCAGATCTAAACGAACCAGGGCCCGTATGTAAAAGTCAAGGCTGGTTTAACCCTCGGCTAGGGGCCTAACCCAGACTAGGACAAAAGAAACCCAAAAGTAAAATTAAATATATAAAAAAAAAAAAAAAAAAGGAAGCGAAGAAAGGAAGAAAAAAATCCTTTTATAACGGCTCAGGCACCTTCCTGGAATGGGCCCACTTCCTGATTTTAAACAATAAACAACAGAAAATTTAACCCTAGAGCTAGTTTAGTTCGAGGTTAGACTCTACCCCGGGGCTAAAAGCCCTAACCTCGACTATTACATACAGGCGCAGGAGGTAATAATGAATTGTTCATACTGAAATACTGTGTGTGTGTGCGTGTGCGTGTGTGTGTGTATGTGTGTGTGTGCGTGTGCGTGTTACCAGCCAAGACGCCGAGCTGTTGCTGAAGAAAGGCGATGGCTTGCGCCTGTTGCTTCATGATCTTTTCGTAATTCACTATCCGTTCTTGAAGGATTTCGAAGGCTTCACAACTCGGCACTTTTACACCTCCTGAAACCGTTGCGTTGGTACGATATAAAATCCACCGGTAGGCAAGGACAAAGATAGGATACACTTGGAGACAACTAGAGACAATGGATCAAGACAGAGGAGTCCGGCCTATACCTCAGGAGGGGTGATGGGCGTAAGTAAGTAAGTAAGTAAGGTAGGCGGGGACGATATGGCAGGTGGTTCCGTTTAATATTAATTAGTCAATCAGGTTACTGTAATTTAATGTCTCGAAGGGGAAATCACACGCACGCACGCACGCACGCACACACACGCACGCACGCACACAATACGCGTCTCAGTATGCGCTAGCTCCTGACGACCATCGACCTTTCACTAGCAATTACCATTTAAAGGGAAACTGTCTACAGTTAACACACAAGGCGCAATTCAAGCCAAGTGAGACATCGTGTGTCCGATTGCTTTTCCCCGTGTCCCGTGTATTGAATTTCGAATGTATCCTGAGGAGTTTGCCCTTCTTGTGTGTGTGCGTGCGTGCGTGCGTGTGTGTGTGTGTGTGTGTGCCACTCTGTGTGTGTGTGTGTGTGTGCCACTCTGTGTGTGTGTGTGTGTGTGTGTGCCACTCTGTGCGTGCGTGCGTGTGTGTGTGTGTGTGCAGTGTTAGGAACCTGTCGACATATCGTCTGGCCAGCACGAGAAGAAACAATTGAAGCACATGAAATCTGCGCTGCGAGGCGGATTTGTTTACTTCTCTTCGGTTTTGTATTCGTGTCGTTTTATTCTTGTGTTCATTCTGTCATTTTCTCTTTCCTCGAGGAGACCATTCTTACTCGGCTCCACACTGGACACACCCACTTTACGCATTCGCATCTCTTGAAAGGGGAAGATCCCCCCCCCCCCCGCTTGGTGCGTACCTCATCATGACGGGTCATAGCAAGGGAAGAACCCCCTAAGTCGCACCCGTGAAGTGGGTGAATCTCGGCTGTGTGGCAACAGCCTCCCCATTTGGTCCATGGCATGGCCACTCTGGGTAAGAGCCGATCTAGGAAAATCTTGCTTGCCTCGGCTGGGACTCGAACCCGGGTCTCCCGGCCCATGGTCCGAAGTGCTAACCACTACACTACGGGGGCCGGTGTTTTTCTCTTAATAATTAAAAAAACAAAGCATCAAACATAAAAACTATACCTCCTTTCCTTATGTAGCATGTGCCTTCTTTGTCAAGTGTCCAACGTTTTCCTCCCTTGACTTCCAACATAAAAAGAAGAGTGTGTGGTATCAGTTCACGGAGTGCAAAGGCTCTCGGGTGTAAACGGGTTTACGCTAAATCGATATGATAGGACGGCACAGTTCAGTGTAAGAATGAAAATCTACTTTGCTTTCTTGACTTAATTTCTACCTGACTAGGGGGTGAGCGGTGGTCTAGTAGGTAGCACATCGGACTTAGCCGCTGCGCAACTGGACGGCCGTCACCATTGCCATGGCGATGAAGCGTGGGTTCGAGCCCAGGTCGAGCTTGTGATATGTGATACCGGTTTTTCCTGGCTACCGGGCTGCTCATCGGGGGTTTCTCTCCGGGTCATCCGGCTTTCCTCCCCCAGCAAAATTGTAAAAAAAATATAGGATAGATATTGGGTGGCGCTGCACCGCGGCGACGCGCTTCCCCCGGGGGAAGCAGCCCGAATTTCCCGAAAGGGATAATAAAGTAGTAAAAAAAATAAAAAATAAATAAAGTGTCATACGTATACTTCTGCCAGAATGTAATGGTGGTAGAAGTACAGTGATCTCATAATGGATTGCTTGAACAAGTACCAAGTCTATTGGGGAGGTCGGTGGTCTAGTGGAGGACTTAGTCACCAATGCAAGAGAGGTCAGGTTCGAGTCCAACTCGGGGCGAAGAATTTTTCTTTCTCGTATGTGGCACCGTTCGTTCGGGCCGACCGTCGGGGGTTCTCTCCGGGTACTCCGGCTTCCTCCCCCTCTGCTTTGGAAATGTTCAGCCCACAAAATTCTAAAATTCCGAAACTTAAGTTGCTGAGCTTTCCCTTCGCACCACGTGATTGCAATGTGTTCATGTCCAGTGTGTGAGAGAATGCGTGTGATTCACGAGAGCGTGCGTGTTGGGTTTAGCTTGCGGCGCTTTGAGCCAAATATTTGGGATAAAGCGCCTATATTAATGCGTTTATTATTATTATTATTGAAAACCTGGGATAGTGTTCAGTCTCTGCTCACATCCGGGTTCAATTACAGAACTGAGAGTTGTTTGGGTTTTGTTATTGTTGTTTTTAAATCAAGAACCAGATTTCTGCATGACAGGGGGGGGGGGGGGGGGCGCACAGGGAACGAGCAATAACTGTTTTCTTTTCCCGTGAACCACTTGTCTCCCCTGCCCGCGTTGAGTAGCGCGCGTATACCTGACTACAGAGAAGTCTGCTCAAATTAATACCAATAGCAACCGAGCAAGCCTGCTGCTAACTTGGTTATCTAAATGTCGTCTTGTTGGTTACCTAACTGTCGTCTTGGTTACCTGACTGTCGTCTTGGTTACCTGACTGTCGTCTTGGTGATCGTGTCGTCTTGGTTACCTGACTGTCGTCTTGGTTACCTGACTGTCGTCTTGGTGATCGTGTCGTCTTGGATTATGTGGCTTGCCGATCTGGAGTACCTTACTGTGTCGTTAAGGACTACGTGTTCGGTGACGTGGCTGTCTTCTTGGATACCTCATCGTGTTGTCTTGGTTACCTGCCTGTGATCGATCTTGGGTTACCTGATTGTCGTCTTGGTTTCCGAAATGTCGTCTTGGTTATCTGAATGTCGTCTTGGTTACCTGAATGTCGTCTTGGTTACCTGAATGTCGTCTTCGTTACCGGATCGTGTCGTCTTGGTTACCTGAATGTCGTCTTGCTGGTTACCTGATTGTGTCGTCTTGGTTACCTGAATGTCGTCTTCGTTACCTGATTGTGTCGTCTTCGTTACCTGAATGTCGTCTTGCTGGTTACCTGATTGTGTCGTCTTGGTTACGTGAATGTTGTCTTGAGATACCTGACTTTCGTCAAAGTTACGTACCTCGTCTCAAAAACACAGTTCCCAGGATGAGAAGAACGATGACCATGGAAGACGCCATTCTTTGTCAGTAGGTCTCACGCAGATCTGCTGGACAAACTGGATATTACACGTTTTACAAAGTGCAAAGTTATCCTCCCCCCCCCCCAACACACACACACACACACACACACACACACACACACACACACACACGCACACACACACACACACACACACACACACGCACAAAGAGCACTACCTATATTAAGCTTGTACTCTTAATGACTAACATAGGGCACGTTTTCAAGCCGAAACAGAAGCTCTCAAAACAAAGAATTGGAGTCACAAATATCTAGAACGAAAACAAGTGCACTACACACACTTTGTGGTTGCAAAACACAGGCGTAGTATAGGCTTATTGAGATGATGGACCTACAACTATAGCGGCGGGACCGAATAATGAATGCAGGCAAGACGACTTTCTCTATTACTACTACTACTACTATTACTACTACTACTACTACTACTACTACTACTACTACTACTGCTACTACTACTACTACTAAGACTACTACTAAGACTGGAGGGTCGGGGTGGCCGAATGGTAGAGCGTTGGACTTCTAATGCTCGGGTAGTGAGTTCGTATCCCGGCTTGGGCCAAATATTTGTGCTGGCTTTTTCGTCGTTGCCCCGTCTTTGATATCACCCGCATGTGGTGGAAAATGACGTTTAAACCCCCAAACACCCACCCACCCCACTACTATTACTACTACTACTACTATTACTACTACTACTACTACTGCTACTACTACTACTACTGCTACTTCTACTACTACTACTAAGACTACTACTAAGACTGGAGGGTCGGGGTGGCCGAATGGTAGAGCGTTGGACTTCTAATGCTCGGGTAGTGAGTTCGTATCCCGGCTTGGGCCAAATATTTGTGCTGGCTTTTTCGTCGTTGCCCCGTCTTTGATATCACCCGCATGTGGTGGAAAATGACGTTTAAACCCCCAAACACCCACCCACCCCACTACTAAGACTACTGCAAAGACGAAGACTACTACTACTACAAATACGAAGACTACTACTACTACTGAGACTACTACTACCACTACTTAGACTACAACTAGTTGCAGCTGTGAACCATCGTATGAATTTATAGGTAACTTTTAAGTCTTGTTCATTTATGAATGTATGAATACGTTCATAATAAATACTGAAAGAACCAAGTCATGTTTATCATACTGATAAGCATGACCTCCAGCTGTTCCTTTTGCATAGAGCAGTAGAAAAGCTGGAAGTGAAGATACTGACGATACACAATCCATATAAACCTACCTAAGTTTTTAATGGGCCAACACACTTTCACGATTCCAGAACGAAAGGGAAGCAATCCGTACTTGAATTGCAAGAGCTGGAACAATGACGTTATTTCCCATTTTTTGTAAACTCTAATACTAACATCCACCACATGTGTACAGGATAAAACAAGACAAGTCGTTCAAATCAAAGAAACAAAGGCATGGAGGTGTTTTCCAGATAAGTCGCTGTACGGGTGTTGAGTAATGGAAACTGCCATTACACGCGAATGACAAAATCTATGCTTCTGTCGAAAAGAAACCTAATTAAACAGTAGTGGATTTCGCAATACTTCTTTTCTCCTAGAATCTTGGACTTGTATGTTTTATTAATCCTTATTCTGGGATTTTGCTTTTCCGTTTTGTCAAATAAATTCACTGAACGTGGACAACTCCGCCAATAGCTGCCTCGCGGGTCGTGTTGTAGTTAGTGTAGGGTTTGGCTTGTGGTACCTCTACAGTGCGAACATGCAGTAGATTTTCTGGGACACTTAAAGTTTTCCCTGTCTCACGAATGCCAGACATGAAAGTCGCTGTACGGGTGTTGAGTAATGGAAACTGCCATTACATGCGAATGACAAAATCTATGCTTCTGCTGAAAAGAAACCTAATTAGTACTTACGCAGCGCTGAACGACGCTGATCCGATGCCGGGTGCAGAAACTGCAGCAGCAAGCGTGGATGATAATCCTGATAAATAAGATTGTTAACAGCGCCTTATATGTGTGCTAGGTGTGAGGCTGTAGGCATCTGGCGTACCGACAGCGCATTTATTTATTTATAATAGACAACTCCACTCCTGTCTATTGATAGGGGCACGATTCACCCAATCGCGTGCCGCGGCGTAATGAGCACAGCACATGGCATACTCTGGCAAACTTTCTTGCCAGACGCTACAAAGAGGGAAGCACATGTATTTCGATATGACTGAAACATGGAAAGACAGCAGTATCCACTGACGTCATTTGAGGAAAAATACCATTATGTCAATCTCTTTTATTTTGAAATCACCCCTTTACCCCATACAATGACATCATCTAGACGTACCGTGTTTTACCAATACACGGCAGAGTAAAGTGCAGTCGTCTGTTGTGCAGGTTCATTAGGATACATGTGTTCACCCAGGTTAATGTGTTTGTTTATCCTACACTGTCCACAGCCGCGTTTGCCACCACTCACGCTCCCAGGGAGTACAATACTACCGAGTCAATGTCATTGTGCAAGAGAGAGAGTTTATCAGTTTGAATGCGTATCCAGCTAACTTTGGCCGTTCTTATTAGTGGGGCTCTCTACAGATTGCCAATACTTACATCCCTAAGAGGCAGGTTATGGGTGATGGGGTGTAGCCAAGATATCTGCACAGTCTTAATAAAGAAACGGGCAACATCAGGACTAGAGTGGGCACCAACTTTGACTCACACCGGTGCTCTAGTTGTCATCGAACTTACGCCCTATGCCCCGCATGGGGGCTTCGAGGTCAACGAAGAAACCCATTCAACCAATAATGCCACGTTTACTCTGCTGTTCTCTTAACATGGAGGTCGACTGGGGTAAATTAGCGCTAGACCCCTATACATGTACGTATGTACATATCTGATTTTATACTAGCATCGAAATAGTCTTTGTTGTTTTCGCGGCGTTAAGCCCTATCTAACTAACTAACCTAAACTAAACTAAACTAACTTAACTAAACTAACTAAACTAAACTAACTAAACTAAACTAAACTAAACCAACTAAACTAAACTAAACTAACTTAACTAAACTAACTAAACTAAACTAACTAAACTAAACTAAACTAAACCAACTAAACTAAACTAAACTTAACTAACTAAACTAAACTAAACTAACTAACTAAACTAAACTAAACTAACTAAACTAACTAAACTTAACTAACTAACTAACTGACTGTTTTTATACACCTGTGTTCATTCTTTCAGACGGAGACAAAAGTTATGGTGTCAGCAAATGTGTACATACGTGTATGCACCCTCTACGCCGAATGTTTTTTCAGCAGGTCATTTTCCGAAACAGACAAACCAGCCATCACACATGCCTTTACGGGATTACTAAGCCATTGTCAGCCGCCATAAACAGCAGGTTTCGTGTGTCTGACAAACAAGATACTAAATTGTTATTGTGTCTGGCGTGTGGCGCACGCAGTTGTTTGTAATTATGATATTTTTATGTGGTCAATGGAATTCTGTCTGCCTCGTGCTAAAGCGGACTACCTCAGTATGGGCAACTCAAAAAGTTACAACAACAACAATAACAAAAGTGTTTCAAAGATACCAGACTAAGTCCTCTACTAATCAAGCAAACTACTACGTCATTCAACGCCATACCAGTCTGGAACAGTGACGGCATCTCGCCATGTGCGCATGCCCTTGTATCGTTTACTGAAAATCAAACCACTGTTCCCTTTCAAAGGAAACGTTGCCGGTGAGGATGATAATAGGCGCTACATCGTGAATGCTGTTGTCCATGTGCCGACTCGTTTACGGTGCCTGTCTCGCCTTCGTGTACACACGCACGCACATACATCAAGTGTGCACGCTAAAAATCCCACGTTCATCTTTCGAAGAAGAGCAGGCTGTGGCCGGTGTCGTGGTAGACAGAAATACTGTCGCACGCACCAGAGTGAATAGCAGGGTGGAGGCTTGTACACACAGTAGCGCTTAGCGGCAGCAGGCTTTCACTGCTTCGTCCTCCAGCCCTGCGGCGCCGTGAGCATTTCAGCAGAGTTGGATATGTACGCCGAAGAGAAGTCTACCATACCATACCATACCATACCATACCATAATGGTTCATAACACACGGGCATGTTCTATTCCTTGTCTCTAGACTGGAAAATTAGTCCCTGTGTTCTGTTCACTTCGTGCCCGCTTTAACTTCAGACTGCCACGTAGTGCGTAGGATGTTTCCCATTCCCTCCTGCCACTGATAGTGCACTGGTGACCCGTGAGTTAAATTATACAGGTGACCGAGCTGGGAATTGAAGACATGCCGAAGCTTGATTGGTTCCGAAGCCAACGATTGCCCCTGTAAATACCAGGCATCGTTAATGCTGGCTATTTGCAAGCTGACTTTGTGTTGTGCTGACTGAATTCTGGGCTGCGTGCGTACGTAGACGTGGCCCTCGTTACGTCTATTCACCGCAACTGCACGCAATGGCTCGAGGCCCACATTGTAAGCCTTCCCTTGCCTTTCCAGTTGTGGCTCTCCAGCAGTCTTGTTTTCAAACATTTAAACAAAGCACGTGTCTGGGGGCGTGTGAAACAGTTCACGGATCTCACCCAGAAGTCTTTCCAGTTGTGGCTTTCCAGCATTCTTGTTTCAAACATCTCACCCAACAGTCGTGCTAGAAACATGTCAATGCACTTGTCAGGGAATGTGTGAAACCATTACAGGCGAAAAGAAAGATAGTGAGGGTTCCTAGACGCCCGAATTCTTCAGTATTTCTTCAATAGTGAATAGGCCGTAAAGTCATAAGAACGGTTGCAATGTCGAAATTACGCTCTCAAACATTTTTAGAGCTTCGAAATTGACAGTATTACCCCGCCCTATCAGCTCGCATCTGTTGTATGGCGTTATATATAGTGTATTATCCGTACATGGGCGCTACATTGTGAATGCTGTTGTCAACTGTGATAGCTGCAAAAACGAATAAAGGAGGAAAGGACACAGTTTTTTTTTTTTTTTTTTTTATCGCGGATACTGACTGCTGCGCGCAGCCAAATCTGCCTCTACATAGAAACAACTTAACGGGTGTACTTAAAGCATCTGTGTTCGTAACGCCGCTGAGATGGAAAAACTACCGTTTTCGAAGCTCTAATGCTATGTACCAGAGAGAAGGGTGTTTCATTTGGCCAATGCTGTCAATTCAACACGCTACCCCAAGGACAACATTTTACATCTTCCACGTCGGGCCCAAGTGGTAGTGTTCAGACTCCGCAGTGAACACAGACTGAAAAAGCACCTGTACCACAAAACTGAAACTGGCTACAACTCCCCTCTGTCCGAGCAGACCGGACAACACATCATCCAGGACTGTCCATTATACTAAGAGCTAAGGAAACGCCTCTACACACCAAACTGTACGGCCCTCAGCGGGAGCTGGAGAGAACAACAGACTTCATGCTCAGAACTGAACTTCTAGTGTAACCAAAAGACGAACGACAACAACTACATTTGGCCATCGCGACCGTTTTCGCGACTGCTTCTAATCAAAGAAAAAAATCAACTTCTCTTTGAGACCACTGTCCACATTTTTCTTTTAACAGTCTGGGAGTCGAAAAAGCTGATAAAGATAGCAACCAATCAGCGCCGTCTAGCTGGTCCTCAATTCGCAAATAACGTCTGCTCAGTACGCGGTACACTTCTAGAACAACTTATATGCTGGCCAGAGTCACCACAATGGTCTCGGGTACTGTACTGTGTGACCCAAGCGACCTGTTCTGATGCACTGGGCCCGTATCTAAAAGTCGAGGTCAATTTAACCCACAGCTACGGGCCTAACCCAGACTAGGACAAAAGAAACCCAAAAACAAAATTAAATTTCAAAAAAGGAAGCGAAGAAAGGAAGAAAAAATCCTTCTATAACGGCTCAAGCACCTTCCTGGAATGGGCCCGCTTCCTGATTTGAAACAAAAAACTACAGAAAAAAATTTAACCCTAGAGCTAGTTTAGTTCGAGGTTAGGCTCTAACCCGGGGCTAAAATCCCTAACCTCGACTATTACATACGGGCCCAGATTCAAAAGTTTTCCACACGCTGTTGTGTGCCTGTCGCGCGTATGGAGACTTTAAATACCATCTGTCCTACATAGCATCAACGAAAGGAAAACTAGGACGCCATGCCATCATCTCATTTATTGTCAATTAAATCAGTCTCTTGTTTGGATGGGCGTTGCCGAAATTGCATTTCATTTCGTAGGGAAGATGAAAATAGCCATTCTGTCGTCCATTAGTTTAGGCATAGTTTTGGGTATTTGCATTGCGAGTCATTAACTTGGCGGTGGTGGTGGTTGTGGTGGTGGTTGTGGTTGTGGTGGTGCACTTGTTTTCGTTCTAGAGATTTGTGACTCCTATTCTTTGTTTTGAGAGCTTCTGTTTGGGCTTGAAAACGTGCCCTATATTAGTCATTATGAGTCCGAGCATATTGGTAGTGCTCTTTTGTGCGTGCGTGCGTGCGTGCGTGCGTGCGTGTGTGCGTGTGTGTGTGCGTGTGTGCGTGTGTGTGTGTGTGTGTGTGTGTGTGTGTGTGTGTGTGTGTGTGTGTGTGTGTGTGTGTGTGTGTGTGTGTGTGTGTGTGTGTGTGTGTTTTAAAACTTTTGCATATACCTCGCCCCCTGGTTTCAATCGGTCGGTTCTTTCTCTTTATTTGTGTCCAGTTCTCTGAGAGTGTTGTGAGGCTTTTAGTTTTTCAAAATTTAGTTGTGTTTTTTTTTTTTATTACCTTCTGATAACTGTCCACAGGTCCACAGAACAAAATGAAAAAGTGTTCATTGTTTCAATATCACTATCCTAACATAACCGGACATATACATGAACAGACACCATAATGTTAAATACTGTATACAGATTGTACATCCTTCAATCAACTGTCCATTACAACAGCACACAGCCAACGTATTTTTGAACGATGCACATCTGTTATATATATATATATAACCTAGACAGAGAAAACTCAAAAACTACACAGGCCCATGGCGTTCGTCCTTGACTAAAATTCTTTTGATGGGTAGTGTTCTTTTCCGTTCTCTTTAAAAGATGGAGAATCAGGCTGTTTATCTGCTATTTCCTGGCTCCATTTGTCTCTGTAAATCACTAAGGAGGAAGCCGTAAAGTGTAGGGTAATCACACACCACCCCTCCTGAAATCCCACCCCCGTGCTCCCGTCTCCCCTGATCAGTTTTGTCACTTGTTGTGATCACGCGCTCCAGAAATAGACTATTAAAATTGTGACAATGGACATGGGAAATAAGAATAATTTGATTACTGGTCTATTTTTCTGCCTTACTTTTTTGTTTGAACTTCTCGGTTAAATAATGAAAAGTGATGCGCGCGGCATTTGTTTTGAAAGAAAACTCCATGCACGCGCACAACACACACACACACACACACACACACACACACACACACACACACACACACACACACACACACACACACACACACACACACACACACAGTGTGACGTTTACACTCACATTTACACTTACACAGACGAACCTCGGGCATATTTTTTCATCTCTTACTACAGCATCTAAGGAATGAGGGTCTTTCATTATCGATATAGTATTTATCAAGTCTTGCATTCGTAATTAAGTGCGGAAACTCAGCCCCCCCCCCTTCTGCCCCCACCCCACTCCTCCCCCCTACCCCCCTTCCCCCACTCCCAATCCACTATCCCTGAAGCTCTTTTACTAAATACCTGTTGTTGTTTTATTTTGTTGTTGTTTTCTTAGGAGAAATATTATCAGGATATCTATTTATCCCATCAGGAAGTTGTGGGGGCAACAGTTATACAGCTGACTTTACATGCCACATGCGTTCGTAACGTCTCGGTTGGATTATTGCAACTCCGTCTTTGCAGGTTTACCGGCAGACCAGATCTCGCGTTTGCAGATGATTCAGAACAACTTCTCAAATTCCGAAGCGTAACATGAAAACTGCCGGAGTGCGCTCTTTCAGTTTCTTAGCCCCGACTGTCTGGAACTCCTTGCCAATCGAACTCCGCCATCAGACCTCACTGCCTCTGTTTAAATCGCGTCTGAAGACCTTTCTCTTCCGCCAAGCCTTTGATAGTTAAACTTCTGTTGAGTCCGTCTGTGTGCATCATGAGTTCTTTGCACTGCCAAATTGTGTGTAAGCCGAGGGGATATAAATTGCGCGCGCGCTTGTGTGTGTGTGTGTGTGTGTGTGTGTGTGTGTGTGTGTGTGTGTGTGTGTGTGTGTGTGTGTGTGTGTGTGTGTGTGTGTGTGTGTGCTTTAAGCGCAGCGAGTCCTTGGAAGCTGGAGAACAACGCTCTGTAAAAGCTATGTATTATTATTTTTAATTATTATTACAGTACATTTACAAGAAGCAAATCACCAGAGGCAAATCAATTTACAGTCATGAAAAAAAAACCACCAGTGGCAACATTTTTTTTGGGGGGGGGGTTGCAAGATAAAGAAGATAAAGAACATTTATAACTGTGGCATGTAACGTCAACAACATGAGATAAATCCCTGTTACATGATGCTGAAAATTGTATCATTAAAAAAATGGGCGGGAGCAACAAACAATATCAACTTCAAATGGCCACCCCACAAATCATCAGTCTGGTACCTTGACCTTGCAATGAAAAGTACCAAGGAGAAAAACACTTTCGAGCACAGTCAATACCTGTGGTTATGGGCTACAGAAACCATAAACAAATCCAACTACCTACGGTTACAGGTAAGTACCAGTATCGCACATGCCACGAGGAAAATGAAAGTCACAATTAACCAACAAATCCAGTCCGCCACGCGATCTCACGACCTGACAAAGGCAGGCATTGGCCACTATTGTTCCGGAGTCCTGTATAGCGACCTGATAATTCACCGCAAGCATAGAGTGTTGCTTCAGTCGGTTGTAACTGTTGTCGGACAGGCTTGCATGGGTCGACGCAATGGCCTTTAGCCGACGGCCTGTAGCTGATTGATTCAATATTTGTATTTGTACGTGCCAAGCCGAGGGTGACATAAAAGCTAACCGACTGAAGAATATGAAACGATTTATAATTTCCCTTGTGGTTTTCTGTTATGTTATTCTTGCTTTTCTTTCTAGAGTTGTGGACAAGTTTTTTTTTGTTTTCCCCTGTAGTTATTTGTGTGTGTGTGTGTGTGTGTGTGTGTGTGTGTGTGTGTGTGTGTGTGTGTGTGTGTGTGTGTGTGTGTGTGTGTGTGTGTGTGTGTGTGTGTGTGTGTGTGTGTGTGTGTGTGTGTGTGTGTGTGTGTGTGTGTGTGTGTGTGTGTGAGAGAGAGAGAGAGAGAGAGAGAGAGAGAGAGTATGTGTGTGTGTGTGTGTGTGTGTGTGTGTGTGTGTGTGTGTGTGTGTGTGTGTGTGTGTGTGTAACCACAAAAACAATGCTTTCTAGATACCACCACGCCACGCCAATTCAAATGCTTGTTTGTGGAACATTTTTCCGCATGGACCATGTTTACAATATAAACTTTCTAACCCATGAAGGTCCTCTTCAGCTGGTGCAGACCTAATAGATGGGGTCCTGTGGGTATAACAAACAGCAGTTGTGCTCAGGACAAACTACCGGATGAAGGAGTGGTATCTTGTGGTTGATGTTGTTGCTCTTGTTGTTATTGTTGTTGTTTTTGTTGTTGTTGCTCTTGCTGCTGCTGCTGTTGTTGTTTGTGTCCCGACTGTCTGGAACTCCTTGCCAATCAAACTCCGCCTTCAGCCTTCATTGCCCCTGTTTAAATCCCATCTGAAAACTTTTCTTTACCGTCCAGATTTTGATGCTTAACTCCTGCTGAGTCTGTTTAGCTGTACCTTTCGTCGTTTGGTGTCACTGCACCTGGCAAATTGGATGTTTGACTGGGTGCAAGTGGTGTGTGTGTGTGTGTGTGTGTGTGTGTGTGTGTGTGTGTGTGTGTGTGTGTGTGTGTGTGTGTGTGTGTGTGTGTGTGTGTGTGTGTGTGTGTGTTTTAAGCGCAGCGAGTCCTTGCACTTGGAGAGCAGCGCTCTATAAAAACTATGTATTATTATTATTATTATTGTAGTTGTATTCCTTGTTCTGGTTGTCCTTTCACACTGATTGTCAGTTGTTTTACTAACTACACCACCGGTCTAACCAACTGGGAAACGCGAGAAAGCATATTGAAAGAGGGTGTGCTTCGGTGGAAAAAAATAGACTTCACGAGAATATATTCAAGACAAAGGAATCGCTATCGTTATCTGAAAAGGGCCGGGGATAAGATCTTATACCGTTTATTTTTTTTCCTGAATAACGGTAGGTAGCGCTTAATGTTTAAAAAAAAAAGTATTCAGATTTTTGGTCTGGTTAAAAAAAAAAGTCCAGTGTTGATGATGTTCACACCCATGTAGACCCCAAATACTTCAGGCTACTGGTTTCGTATTACACAAAATCCGCTTCAGTAGGTGCCAACGACGTCAGTAAAGCTTCGTATACTCATGTATTTGGAGCACCATATTTTTGTTTTTGTGCCGTGTTTATTTTCCACAAGGCGAAACAAAGCCTTCTGTGGTCCATAATCCAGTGTTGTATCTCACCAACCAGTTTTTGCGGGTCTCCGAGGAGGCTGTTAAAAGTCTAAGACCTTACTGTGACGTGTGAAAATAATAGTGAACCTAAGAAACACGAACGAGCTGCGTCATAGTTTTGTTTCGCTCCGGTTCGTTAAAAAGCGTTGGCCTGTTGTTGTTGTTGTTGTTGTTGTTGTCGGGGGTTCTTGTCTACCATCAAAACATAACAATTCGCATTAATATAAAATTAATATTGATGTCATTCTTTCAAGCGTAAATTACAAGAATTCTTTTGTACCGCCCGCAAACTTAAAAATATATCGACAGTAAGCGATACGAGAACGGAACCAAATTCGTTGGCGATTCTGAAGCGGTTCACTAATCAGTTTCGCAGGCGGTAGCGGAGGGAGCGCTGGCCACCAGACACAGTGCAGTATGGTACCAACGCGCTCTCTCCTTGATCCACAGACTCGGCGCTGTCAGGAGGCTCTGACAGCCATCCACAGAACCAGACTGCAGGCCGCTCCTAGACACGTGGACGGTACGGCCAGGCTGCTGACGGCTGGGGGCTGGCTCTGAGGAGGAAAACAGAAAGAGGAGTGGAGAGAGGCCTGAGCTGCCCAGAGCCGCTCGCCTCATGCATGCAGTTAGTCACTTACACTTTGGGGATCGAAGCCTAGTCGTGCGTTATAGCGGCGAAAGTCTATTCCGCCGTCGGAACGACCCGTAAGTAGTGCTGCTGAATGGACGTGCTGATTTGTTTGCCTGTGGTCAGTAGGTAGGTAATGGGGAAAGATATTTTTCCCACTGGCTGTCAGTTTCACAGTTTTCTTTTTTTGTCTTTTCCTTTTTATTCAATTTTTGGTATTCGGGTTAAAAAGAGTAGGAATAAACGAGGAAAAAGAAGTGAACTGACATGATTTTGATGATTATTGTGAGCATATTCGTATTTAGAACAATTGATTCTAATTTCATTTTTGTGTTTAGGGGTGTTTTTCATATTTTGCGTTTTGTTGTTGTTGTTGTTTTTTGTTGTTGTATGTTGTTTTGTTTTCTTGCTTTTTTGTGTGTGTGTGTGTGGGGGGGGGGGGGGTGTTGTTGTTTCTATTGGAAATAGAGATGTTTCGAGATATGTCAAGGAAAGGTTTAATTAAAAAAAAACCAAGTCGTGCTTTTCCTGAGCTGAAATTCAACGACAGAGTTTTGTGTGACGCCGAAAAGATTAACAGTCGGAGAGAAACAAACCTGTTTGTAAAGGTTTAGTATTGTTGCATTCCGTCCTACGTCTAAAATGTTAGACTTTTCTCAACCCACGCCTTTTGTAGCAAATACCGTTCAACTCTCTGCTTCACGCCTACTGCGCATGCCGTACCGCGCAAAAAAATGCATTAATTTTCCAAAAGCAGTCTTGTAAAAACAAATTATCCAACACACACA
This sequence comes from Batillaria attramentaria, assembly GCA_018292915.2. Lineage (NCBI taxonomy): Eukaryota > Metazoa > Mollusca > Gastropoda > Batillariidae > Batillaria > Batillaria attramentaria. The sequence goes on from JACVVK020000004.1 coordinate 6,891,055, forward strand.
CACACACATCCAACACACACACACACACACACACACACACACACACACACACACACACACACACACACAGAGTCTTGTAAAAAAAAAAAAAGGAAAAAAAAAAAGGTCTCAGTTTTACCAAGAAATATGAAGTCTTGTGCCTCTGAAACGACTCCCGAGGGGCATTCTAAACAACGCTGCTTAAAGCAGACATTATGGAGTCTCCCCAATGTACGAAATAACCGTCTTTTGTATTTTTATTTATTTATTTATTTATTTATTCCAACGTTGAATTTCGTCACTTGCCTCCCTTCAAGTAAAGAAACTTGAGCCGAACGAACGGATATCGAAAAGGCGGTATACTTATGTGCGGCCCCTCCAGGGTGTGATATATAATAAAAAACAGACGCTACAACTGTAGGAAGGTGCCAATTCCGGACTCACAAACTCCCCCCTTAACAGCGCACAAGCTGATGGCTGTCGTTTTATCTGCTGGGGAAAAACCTGCACATCGAGGAAACTGAAAGCAGAGCAGTGTCGCCTTGGGAGACACTTGACTTGATGAGAATTCAAATACAGATTTTTGCACCCCTCTTGGGCTTTCTCTATTCTTTGCTCTGCAGAATACAACCTTGGTGCTGGCTGAATGCGAAAAATAGGGATCTGAGAAACGGAGAAAGTAATCACTTTCGGTGCATTTTGATCAATCTTCATTGCCTCTTCTCTCAATACCCTGATTCAGCTGCTGCGGAATGCACGTAACAGCTGATAAACGTGATTAGACTAAAGTGATTTAGGAAAAAAAAGTTCTGAAGAGAGAGAGAGAGAGAGGGAGAGAGAGAGAGAGAGAGAGAGAGGCAAACAGATGTGGTATGGTAAATCCCATTTTTTTCTCAGATTGGTGAATTTTTTTTTAATTCTGTTTTTGGTATGAACAGACGTTTACAGACAAGGTGAAGGCGAACAGGCATGGACGTTTCAGCCTTAGTAGTTACAAACTAATCATTAGTTAGTGAAGCACATAGAGTAGCATAACAAGTGAGCAAAACGTTCATGCATAACGCTTAGCAAGCTAACAATGAATAAAGTGGTAATAACATTGGTGAATCTGTATTAGCTACTCCTAGGGTGTACTGAGTTTCCTGACACTTTTTCGCAGCGAGCAGCTGATATGTGTGGGGTTTAACGTTCTCTAAGCCAAGGATTACTTTTATGTTTGATGGAACTGAATTAGAGAATATCAGTAGCCACACTTCAGTGCCAGTGATGGGACATTTTTAAAATTGCTGCATGTTTGGACGGATTGGTCATTTTGCAGTTGTATTGTTAGGCTGCACTGTATGTGCCAATAAAACAACAGCAAACAAACAACAAAACAAAGGGAAGAATGTCTGCTAAGTTTACCTTCAACTGTTATTTGTGCGCCCCAAACAATCCCTTCCGTCAATTTACAACAGAGTTAGGCAGCCTAAGTAATCTGACACTGTAGATATGTGCAATGTGGCTATATTCATATGGGAAGTCTGCTTTCAAGCGAACTTTACAAATAAAAAGAACACAAAGATTTCGGATGATTTCCAAATACGGATAATTCAAATTCAGTCTCCACAAAAAATATGTCTGGTGTTTCGTGCAGTGAAAGATGATTTCCATTTCCCTCAACTGATATTGGCAATACCAGGCCAACACCAGCTAAGAGTGACTTTGAAATTGCGTCTCTCTCCCTTCCCTTTTCAGACTGGATAAAAAGTCACAGTGAATCCTTAGTACAGGCCAGTGAAACTGCTCTCTCGTGACACAAGAGGAAAAAACTGCTTCCAATTTCTCCAACAGTCAAGACAAATGGAAATCCGTCATTGAGGGATGAGCTGTTGGACAGGTCGGTTGGTAATAACAGGATTGTGTCAGAGTGTTATCAACTGACGTACACTCTGATCCTATTATAGAGCAGTGATCGCAATCTCCCCCTCTCCTCCGCCTCCCCTCTTTATCATTAACCAGTTCAGAGGAAATATGCCACGCGAGACGCTCGAACACATCACCTCAGTGGCCTGCTTAAATCCTGCATTACCGTCGTGCGGAATCATCCAAGCATTCGCAATCAGATGGTGAAAAGTATTCTGGGACAATGAATGTATAGGAGCCAGAAGAATGCACCAGAAAGCTTTCAACGGGATGTGAAACATTAAAGAGCTGCCGTGTTTTATTTTCTGCCCGTCGAGAATACTGGTGAAAGTCATACGTCTGACCGCACTATCAAAACCTGCAGGAGGCAAATCTTCTCTACGGGACTGTGAGGTTTCAGAGGCGAATAAGTGAAATTTATTCCCACCCTCAGTCTAGGGACGTAAGAAAGTGGGAGTGACAAGCATATACAAGACTGCCACGTGTAGCCAATACGCATAATAAACACTTAAAACATACGGTCGACCAACCATATGTACACAACAAATATATGAGCAGAGACACACAACGAGAGAAAGAGTTTATTGTTAAAGTGGACTCCAAAAACGCTAACATTAAAAACACGTCTACAAACTGAGTTGTGGTCACCTTGACTCTGATCGTCTTTATTGTTATGTTTTCGTGTTTTTTCCCCCTATGTTTGATGCCACAGCAGGCTTTTTATGTCATGTCATTATCTCTGTTCATGTATCCCAGATGGAGATTTAACTAAAGTTACCTTTACTTTGTTTCATTGACACAGGCTGGTGTCTCCATTCCCAGTGCTTCGTCCGGTCCGGTCGACTTGGAGTCACTAGCAGAAATTCTCAGCTTTTACCTTTTTACTTTATGATGCTCGACTGCCAGTCTTAACATCAAAGACCAAAAACGCTTGACGTACAGCAGCGCCAGCAAGGCGTATTTCACTCGGACAGTACTTTGTGTGGTAGGAGTGACTTGTACAGCCAAAGGCACCAAGAGTGAGAGGTCCAATTTGAACGCTGACGCTACTAACTTCGTTGGCGGGATCTCACGTGGGTCTGGTGGAGTTTTCTGTCACGTCCAAATGAAGAGTGATGGGTTTTCCGAGGTTCCCTATTCTTTGACCTAAAAGATCAGCGTGATACTCCGCACGTTGCAATTTCCTTTTTTTTTGTCTATGTGTTCTATGCGTGACGAACACGTTGTCTCATTGACTTCAGCTGCTCCGCTACTTCCGGTTGCTGTCCTGTGACAAATCTACATCCTCCCCTCCTCCAAATCCCCCCCCCTCCCCTTTCAAGCCCTCCTCCAACTGCTCGGCTTCCTCGCAAACTCTATTCCTCAGACACTGCAGTGAAAGCAGCTTAGCTTGTTCACCCACACACCATCTACAACAAATATGAGCTCGTCCGAGGAAATCAGGAACCCTTCCTCTGTGGCGGAGTTCGCGATGAACGTGTCTACGTACTTGCTCGAGCAGCAAGAAGGCCCAGGTCAAGGTCACAGCTTCAACTCTAACGTCAACGGCAGCAACGATGACGTCTACTACCCGCTGCTGAAGCAGCCGACCCACATGATACTGCTGTACTCTCTGGCCTACTCTCTCGTCTTCGTGGCGGCGCTGGTGGGCAATTTCATGGTGATGGCGGTCGTGGCCAGCAATCCCACCATGCACATCGTCACCAACTACTTCCTGTTGAACCTTGCCGTAGCGGATGTCCTGGTGGCGCTGTTCTGTGTGCCCGTCAACCTCATCATGAATCTCTACAACGGTAAGCACTGTTTCTGTTACTGTTTAGGTGTTCTGCTTTTGCCACTGTATTGAACTATGATTTGGTTTTTTTACGGTTTTCTTGTTGGTTTGTTTTTGTGCTCTTGTTTTGTTGTTGTTTATTTTGTTTTGGTTTGGTGGTGCTGTTTTGTTTTGATGGTCGTGGTGTTTTGGGTTTTTTTGGTGTGCTTTTGTTGTTGTTGTTGTTGATGTTTTGGGTTTTTTGGGTAGTTGTTGTTGTTTTTTTGTTGTTTGTTGTTGTTGTTGTTTTTTTTTTTGGGGGGGGGGGGGGTGGAGGGGTGGAGGGGGAGGGGCGTGTTTGTTGGTGAAATACGTTAGTTCTTCGAAAGCTCACTGGGCCCGTATGTAAAAGTCGCGGTTAATTTAACCCACGGCTACGGGCCTAACCCAGACTAGGACAAAAGAAACTCAAAAGCAAAATTGATTTTAAAAAAAGGAAGCAAAGAAAGGAAGAAAAAAATCCTTCTATAAAGGCTCAGGCACCTTCCTGGAATGGACCCGCTTCCTGACTGAAAACAATAAACAACAGAAAATGTAACCCTAGAGCTAGTTTAGTTCGAGGTTAGACTCTAACCCTTGGCTATAAAGCCCTAACCTCGACTATACATACGGGCCCCGATGTCTGCTCAGCACGGCGGACTCTGCGTACGCTTCATGATCTCACATTCAGCTTTCCGGCCTCGCTTGGTTAGACAACCTGTACGCTCTGTCCATATCTCTCATGGATCTGGGATAGGATCAAAAGGTTTCTGTCTGCAGGTTTTTTGCGCCCTGTGGGCACGACTCGAAACCACTCCGCGTGGCCTGGAAATGATGTCATTGGTTCAATCAGGCATCATGATGTCTGGAAATTATTGTTCAACAGACCCAAAAAAAAAAAAAAGCGTGCACTTTGCGAACTGAGCTGACGCCCCACATTTATTCCCTTAAGGGAGAATGAGGTAGTCCGCTTTTCCGCCCTACTCTGTTTTACTGCACAAAATTAATCATAAACTTTTTCCCCTGAAACCTGGAATACCTAGTGTCAGACCACATCTGCATGTCTCGCTCCCAAGGGATGCAACCCCCTCCTTGTCACATACATCATTTATAAGGCAATAAACGTGACCTGACTTGACTAGTGTCAGACGCAAGTATTATTGCTTGCTTCGCGTATAGTTACTTCCCTTGATCCTTTTCTGTCTTGTTTGCAAGGGCGGTCGGTGGTTCAGTGGTTAAGCGATTTCAATGCAAGAGGTCAGGTTTGAGTCCCACTCGGGGCAAAGAAGAATTCCATCTCGTACGTGGTACCGTTCATTCGGGCCGCTCGTCGGGGGTTCTCTCCGGGTAGTCCCCGGCTTCCTCTCCCTCTGTTTTGGAAATGTTCAGCCAACAAAATTTGAAAATAAATACAAATCTAAATTCAGAAACTTAAATTGTTGAGTTGACCCTTTGCACCACGTGATTGTAATGTGTTCATGTCCAGTGTAAGAGAATGCCTGTGATTCACGTGAGCGTGCGTTTTGGGTTCAGTTCGCGGCGCTTTGAGCCAATTTAAGAAATTGGGTAAAGCGCCTATACAATACTCAGTTAGTAGTAGTAGTAGTAGTAGTAGTAGTATTTGGGCAACGAGAGCAGTTTTTGACTTCGATAGCAATAGTACCGTGTGTGTGTGTGGGGGGGGGGTGAACGAAGGGGAGTAAGTTTATTTAGACCGATGGCAATTTTCTGGTTAATGTTTAACTAGACAATAAAGATGATTGTAGATGTAGACCAATCCACTCTAGCGAAGTCTTTGTACGGTGAAATGGAAAACAAGTTTGGTTGTTTTAACATTTTTCCTCGTAAATCCATCGTAGACTTGAATAGCGATACGTGTGTGTGTGTGTGTGTGTGTGTGTGTGTGTGTGTGTGTGTGAGAGAGAGAGAGAGAGAGAGAGAGAGAGAGATCGCCCTTTGAGCGGTTTTCGCACACGCACGAGTCGGGCGATGTCATCCGGAGTCCTGTTCGCAAGGTCCAGCTGCGTCTCCATCGAGTATATCTGTGCAAGCTCTGGCCAGACTCTTTTTTTGTATCAGGAAAGCACAACCAGAATCCTGTGCGTCGCACCTCCTTCATCTTTTCAGATGCCATGTAACTGATAGATCACACTCAGATTGTACCCAGATTCTGACTGACAAGTCAGTGTAGCCAACACAGTGCACTAATACTCCTCCGATAGACAAATCACACGTGCGGGGTTGTCTGTCGGAGTATTCCGGGGTTCCGTGCCAGAACGTCCTAATGGCTATATCTCTTCTTTCTATCTGTATCGATACCAGGGAATCTTCAGTTTGCTTGACAAAGCTTCTGTGTAATGGCAAAACAAAGTGAATCTATGACGTCGTATTGCGGGATGGGGGGGAGGGGAACATATTATCAATGTCTTTCATCTTGAACTCACCCATTTCATTTCAAGACACAGTCAATATCATTTACGTCATTTTGTGGACCAGACCATATTATCAATGTCTTTCATCTTGAAATCACCCGTTTCCCATCAAATGACGTAATGGACTTACCGTTCTCTGTGTTGCACTGCAGAGAGAAATCAGACGGGGTCCCGTGGCGAATCAGAGGGCGTGTCTATTGGCCTGTGGGCTACGTGTTAATTTAATTCCCCAGCGTCTGCTGGGGTCAAATTCTGGGCCATAACTTTTTTCTTTTTTTTTGTTTTTGGTCATGCTCTGTCTGGTATGCTGCAACTGCCCCTAATATGACGGATGTTGTGACGCATGCTGCGATGGGTGAATGCAAACTAATACAGCTGCGAGTATAAAAAGGTCTCTGAATTTCATCTCTAGGCTCACATTATTAATTTTTGTTTTGTTCTTATTTCACTCTTTTTTGTATATGTATGATATGGCGAGTTGGTTATGAAGTATATCTAATGTCATACAGCTTAAAGAAAAACAACCAAAAAAAACCCAAGATCAATTTTCATGGCCATGCGATTATCATTTTTTTCTTCCTCTGATATCTTCCAGAAAAGAAATATAGTTTATAGGTAAGGAACAAATAATAAAAAAGGGATATTGAACTGTCGGGTATCAATGAGCGATATCTGAAGCAAACTGCTGCTTTTGTTTTCCTTTGGTTGTCTGTACATTCGGAAGCAACGCCTGTAGTTTGTTCTTTGTTGTTTTTTGTGTTTCATTCTCTCTGCAGTCTTCGTGCCAGAAGAAATTGAAAGTTATCGCTTTTGGGCGAGTTGATTATTAAATTCCTGCGCCGAAAGACTCAATAAGAAGGCCTTTTTTTTTCTTTTTTTTTTTTGCCTGAAAGAACTTTCTTGCAGTTTACATTCGGAAAATGTCTTGCGCCAAGCGTCCCCTGTATCGATGGGGTGGCCATCCAATTTCACGCATGCGCGGTGACTTGTGCCTGCCGGTTGTAACGCCTCGGAATGTAATAAACTTGGGATTGTTTCCTGCCAAGTTTTTTGCACTCATTGCAGTTTATAAAAACACACCAGACTGTCGCGGGACTGGGCACCAGACATTGAAGGGTGCAAACACGTTTTGTGGCACTCTGCCTATCGTGCTGGATGGGGGTGGGACGGGGTGGGTTCAATTGTATCCTTCAGTTACCTGCATCCTTCTCACTCCCTGCTAACCACCATCCCTCCCACCTCCCCCCCCCCCGGCCATCCCCCCATCCCCCCCCACCCCCCCACCCCCACTCGGATCTCCACCCATCCTCTCAGAATATCAGAATATCAATTGTTGTTTTTAAAAACGTATATTATGCATTCATACACGCGTGCTCCCAATGATATGCCCATCTGGGCACTGTGGTTTACTATGCTGTTTCCCCTCATACGTATTACAGTGTGTGTGTGTGTGTGTGTGTGTGTGTGTGTGTGTGTGTGTGTGTCTGTCTGTGTGTCTGTGTCTGTGTGTCTGTGTGTGTGTGTGTCTGTGTCTGTGTGTCTGTGTGTGTCTGTGCGTGTTTGCGGCCCAAGCATTTATCACGGAGGGCTTAGATATCTCTACAGTGAGCATTAGGAGTTAAAAACACAGACAGACACACAAACGTAAACTGTATCACACTTCGAAACTTACTGAGCTGAAACAAAACTTAAAACTACAACAAAGAAAAATAATGTCTTTCATTCAGAATTTAAAGCGACAGGAAGCAAACTAGGAACTAGGGAAATAGGAGATTTTTTTTAAAACTTGTCATGGAAATCATTTTCACGCTAAATATATATCACGTTTTCTGCGTTTCTGTGATACAATAATGCAATAACGGCAGAACGATGATAACAAACAAATCACGCGGAAGACATAATTTCCCACTAGGAACAACTAAAAAAAAAAAAAAAAAAAATTGACGCAGGGAGGCAACTCTTCAAGAATATCGCGTAACACATGGAGGGTAGGCGTCAGACGGAATAGGCAGCTGTGACGGATTGACAATCTATTACAATTTTTATGTCTGCAAGTGAACGGGATCGTTTTCCCGCTGATTATTGCGTGCGGACACGCTACTTTCGCGCTGCCGTTAGACCACATGGAACAGCCGAGATCAATCAAAAGTTAGCGGTCGACAGGGGAGGGAAGTCGGTATGAATAGGTTGCGATGTCGACTCCAGTTCTCTTTTCCTAAGCAGAGCTTAACGTTGCTAATAGTAGAGCGGAAAACGCAATCGGTGGAGTGATACGTGATCCGTCAAGTGACTAACAAAGGATGGAGGGTTCCGAAGAAATTAGAAGTACCTAGTGTTTATAAATCTGAGTATAAGAAATGTGGCCAGGCTGGACAAAATATGTGAGAAAAGGATTTTTGGAGAGTCGAGCGATCGGGAACCAGTCACAAATTGCCTCCCTTACTGGAGCTCTTGATGGAAAGAACGTATCGCTGGTCGCAGATTTTGTAAATAAATCCACCAAAACTTAGTATTTTTCAGATTTGTAGCAACTTTACGCGTTTTTGGAATAAAAGGTTTCTTAGCAAATACTCAGAAGTAAATATATTGAACAATTAATGGTCAAAGACGATCGGATTCACATGTTGACATTAGAAACAAGATGGCGGCTATACGGTGGGCTCCGCAATCCATGGGGGTTTCAACTTTGTAAAAACGTGGTGAATCCACGCGAATTCCAAACCAGTTTTTCTCCAATAGGTCTAACGGTAACAAAACCACTTGGCATTATTATTTTTTCCCCTAAAAAAAAAGCGAATATCTCAGGTTTGACTTACTGCTGTGGGGCACGCCTCGTCCATGTATGATACTCATACTGAAAGAACGCCACAAACTGAGCCGACTGTCCCGACTCAATTTTACTCTCTTTAGGCCTACCTTATAGTTTTCAGACAATTAGCGTGCACTGCATCGTTAGATTTCTTGAGTTCCTTTCCTCACGGGAAGGGAGGAAAGGGGAGGACAGCGCACACGGCAGATACTATATTCCCAACCAGATGTTGGAAATAAAATGACATTTTTTCTTCTTTTCTATTTCATCGAGTGGTCAAGTTACGGTGTTGTAACCCAACTAGTCAGTTTTATTTCTTGAAAAGTACACCAGTCGTTGTCAGTCACCTAGATCACTAAAAGTATGCTCTGACTTGACGATTTTTTTTTATTTTTTTTTTTGGCACTGAATATCATCTCACTGCTTGATTGATTGACCGAGTGTGTGTGTGTGTGTGTCTGCGTGTGTGTGCGTGCGTGTGTGTGTGTGTGTGTGTGTGTGTGTGTGTGTGTGTGTTTAACCATAGTATGCAAGCTGCTACCCCTGGGGAAGCATGTAGGCATTTGTACACCACCACCACCACATTTTCTGCAAAGTATATTTATTTGTTTCCTTTCTACCATCCCTCCCAGATCCTGAACACTTGATATAAAGTTGGTATGAAGTTAAGGCAGGCATCATGGACAATGAAGCATTGATTTTGGACTTTATTTTAGAATGTAAAAGTCCCAAACCTGACAGGACCTATCATGACCACTAGGCCAAATCTCCTTGTCAGCCTTCTGTTCTGTTGTAGCAGCAGTCTGGTCCAGTAAAGACAATGAACATCATGGGCTTGTTTGCCATCACATAAATGACTCTAGGTGGCGAAATAGGTGAGGGTCATTCTTCCACAGGTTTTTAAGGGAAATTAACCACCGCCTATAGAAATACTGCAATCACCTTCTTTTACCATGTAATGAAAACATTAACAAGAAACCAGCAGTACAAATCTTAAACAAGAGCAGTCAGTAAATTTTCATTTCTCACTGTCAAAATTTAGCATCCTGGATAGTGTTTTGGCAAATTGATTATGAAGAACTCAAGTCACAAGGATCTAGCTGAGTCAATAAGAATTGTTCTAAATCCCCTGTCCTCATATTGACACATGACTGAACATGGGAACAAGTGAAGACAGTAATAGAAGTTTGGTGATTGTCTTTGAAACATGTTACATGAAACACTGTTTTCCTTAATGACTTACTGCTATCAAAGATTTATCTATTTAAAAGATTCCTGATAAAATAAATAAAATAAAATAAAACTGCTCAACAACCCCTTACTTCACATTGACATAATTATGTCTGCACATGGAAGCAAGTAGAGACTTTAAAACATTTTACATGAGGCATTTATTCCCTGAACGACTAACAGATTCAAACCCATTTAAAACATTCATGACAAAACTGACATTTAAAAATTAAATGAAATAACAAATGATAAAATAAAATGATAAAATTTAAAAATAATAAGAAAATATAATAAAATAAAATTGAAAAAAAAAATCATTTAAAAAAATAAAATAAAATAAATAGCACTGTTCTCTGGTTGGACAAACAGTATGGCGTTTGTGTCTGACTCTGCTGTACTCCATGTACATGTATTTGATTCCTTTCAAGTAAGTTCACTTTTCACTGCTATTTTTTTATGTCACCTGAACAATATCTCCCTTTTTCAGACATGCTACATGTACTACATGTATCACAAATCATTATGATACTTTTTCTGCCTATTCGCTCTACATAAATCATTATTATCATTTTAAAATCTTTTGATCAGCAGAAGCCTAAGACTGACTATTCTGGGCTCTAACAATATCTTAGAAGTAATTTCTTTGACATTGCATGTTCTCACAATGCGAATACAAGTGCTAATCTAAGTCAGTAGGGCAGATCTAAGGCAGTGGATATGGAAATGGTACAGTGTACCTACATGTAGAACAGTGGTACATATGTACATCCATATACAATAAGCCTATTACAATAATAAATGGTTTTGAGACTCATTTCACCAGAAACAGTTTACCAAACATAAAAGATTGTAGAGTATTTGATGACACTGGAACACGGAAATGAAGTTTCAAAGAGTATGCACTGCCGTGTTCAGTTCTATGTAGGTGGTGGACACTTATTACACAGATTTCATCCTCTGCTGCTATACACGTGAAACGTGTATTCCATGTGACATTTCTGTTGTTTGCATTTGTCAAAAGTTAGAATTTCAGCAGTTACTGACAACATGCACCGCAGTCACCTTCTATTGACTGTTTTGTTTGCATTTCCGTCGGTGAACCATCTCCAGGTCTCTCCCATCAAATGGCCTTCTATGATGCTGTGGAAGAAATGGGCCCCTCCAACACCAACATCCCCCTCCCTCCTCTCACACACCCTTCTGCCCACTACACACGGGGATGTTTTATGTGGAAAATCACTTTCACATTAATGTGGTTGATAACAAACAGCTGAACAGTGTATCCAGTATCCGTTGTGTTAGCTCTGCATTTGGTTTGCCCTGCTCAAGTAATGAAATTAAAAAATGTCTGTGTCAAACATGAAAGCACTCAATGCTATCCACTTTCCTTCAATTCAGTGATTTTTTTCCTGATTTTTTTCTTTACTGAAGGTTTTGTATAACAATTTTACTATACTCATTTGAAATGTCAGTTAGGTCCTGAAGCATTCAATTTATGGAACTTACGATTACATGTAAATTCTTTCAAGTATTTAAAGGCAGTTATTGTGGATACACAAAGCTGAGAGAGAGAGAGAGAGTGACAGACAGACAGACAGACAGATGTCTATACCCATCTCAGTGGAGGCGATTACCTGTTGGTAGCAAGGACAGTATGCCCCGGCCAACCTAGCTTCTATGCAAATATTTCAACTGAGAAAATCACTTTTGCATTCTCAAACAGCTGACAGCTATACCAAAGACCCTACATTACTAGGGTCTTTGGCTATACTAAGGGTATCAGATATCTATTAACTCTGTTTTGCCCTAAACCAACCAGTGAAATTAATAGGAATGTGTCACACACACAAGTACTTTCATCTTCTTTCCTTTTTTCTATACTGCAGTTTTTTTTTCTTTCTTTTTTTTGAGTTATCCAGTGACAAACTTCCAGAACTGAAGCTGCTGATTTATCACATCCAACACACACACACACACACACACACACACACACACTGTGAGAGCCCGGCTGACACATGCCGGTGCAGCATATAATGCGCGACGAAGTAGGGATGGGAGTAGGGTTAGGTGTTGTTCTTCAGTTTAAAGAAATAATTTCTGCTAGTGCTCACGTCTTTTCCCACGATAAAGTGTCTTGTTTGCGCTAGAATAAACGAATAGATTTGTTGATAAACATCTTTATGTGATGAAATCACAGCCACTCCAGTGGTCGTTTTGATTTCGCCCTTAGCTGCACTGGCGTTAAAAGTATGAAAAATTATCTGCACTGGCACAGGCAGGACTTTTGAAAGAAATCTGTGAAACTGTTTGCTTTGCTCACAAGGCTGATTCTATTGCTATCGACCCCACGATACTGCAGATCAAAACCCTTCGGCACGCAGTCTTGTCATTCAGGCGATGTGTCAGCCGGCAAAGCCGCTTTCCAAATATTAAGCAACTAAAAGTTATGAAAAATAATAAGGATGTCAACCAAAATTGTAGTTCTGCAAATGTGCACCGCAATGTCTTTTGATAGCGGCGTAAAAGAACGAAGCGAGCTAATTTAAGACAACAACAGGTCGAGTTCTTCGCGATTCTTTCGAGTACGCGCCAAATATGTCACGTGACACTTCCAAGGGATCATTGCGTTCGTACAGCGATCATGTTTGAATTTGTGTGCGTCTCTACTGGCAGATACAAAGAACACTTTTTGAAGTATACTTTCCTTAGCCTTACAATCAGTTTATAAAATATCTTTAAAACTGGCTGCTCGAACTTTGCACTGACTGCAGTTTAACATGTTAGTAAATTGCTGGTCCCCTCAAAAATATGGCTGTTTCGTCTGCACTCACGGAGCTGACAAAAGCAGCTACAGCAAATTTGGGAGGCACCCGATGTTCCCCCAGGTCTATGTTCCCCCAGGCCGATGTTCCCCCAGGTCTATGTTCCCCCAGGTCGATGTTCCCCCAGGCCGATGTTCCCCCAGGCCGATGTTCCCCCAGGTCTATGTTCCCCCAGGTCTATGTTCCCCCAGGCCGATGTTCCCCCAGGCCGATGTTCCCCCAGGTCTACTATGATGTTCCCCGGCCCAGGTCTATGTTCCCCCAGGAATGATTTTTTTTTTTAAATTCTTGTTTTTGTAGCTTACTCACGAATATACATATATACATGTACACACATATAAACATAATAAACATACATGCATACATGCCTGCTTGCCTACAAGCGAAAAAACATGCACTCATGCATGTTATCCTGTTCTACTTACTCAAACAGTTAATCCATTTTTTCATAAAGTTTATATAATCCATGTTTATGCTTGCAATATACTTTCCTAATTCATATCTTTCCCTTAACATTTTGTTAAAAAGGGTGATGTCAGGTTGTCTTTCTGTCATTTTACCTTTGTATATTAAAAAAAAAAACTTGGCTAACATGATTAGAAAATCAAATATCTCGTCTGTCTCCAAGAAAGTGTCTTTTCCAAACAGCACCACTTTTTTTTTGTTCAGTTGCAGGTGATGAACATGTCCACATTTGGCTCTGATAAGATCCTCCAAATTCTGCCAGAATGTCTTTACTATTTCGCAGTACCGCAGTACATGCTCAATACTTTCTTTTTCCGCACTACATAATGCACATTTGTTGTCTCTTTCCACTCCCATTTCTTTTAAAACAATGTTTGTTCCCAAAATACGATGCACAATTCTTGTTTGGAACCAGCGTAGCTTTACATCTTGTATTTTTTGTAATTTTCGTAAAGTAACTACCCAGTTCAGTTATACTGCAGTTGAGCTTTGTGTTCCATTTTTCCTGAAATCTGGGCACAACCTGATTTTTCGTAAAGACCTCATAATACCGTCTTGACCCTTTCTGTACCGAAAATAGAATTTTCAGTGATAAAGGAGTGTCTGTTGCAACATTGTCTTTTATTTCTATGTCGGCCTGGGGGAACATCGGCCTGGGGGAACATCGGCCTGGGGGAACATAGACCTGGGGGAACATAGACCTGGGGGAACATCGGCCTGGGGGAACATCGGCCTGGGGGAACATAGACCTGGGGGAACATAGACAAACATCGGCCTGGGGGAACATCGGCCTGGGGGAACATAGACCTGGGGGAACATAGACCTGGGGGAACATAGACCTGGGGGAACACAGACATGCTCCCGCAAATTTTGTCCAGCCTCCGTCGTTCTCAAAATGGTACCAAACCTTCTTTTACTTCACAATCTTTCACTCCATATGCCCCATCCTTTGTTAGTCACAAAAAGATCACTAGTTTGGCGTTTCACTATAGGGCCCAGAAAGTTTTCCGCTCTACTATAAGGCCTTTGATTTTGTTGGTTGTGTGTGTGTGTGTGTGTGTGGGTGTGTGTGTGTGTGTGTGTGTGTGTGTGTGTGTTATCATTTGTTTTGTTCTTGGTTTTGTGGGGTTTTGGGGTTTTTTTCGGAGGGGGTGAGGGTGGGGTGTGGTTGGTTGGGAGCGGGGGGGGGGAGGGGGGAGGTGGATGGCAAGGAGCCCGTTTAATTTCTCTCTTTTTTTCGCCGCTGTCATCTAATACAGCCGCAAAGGTTCTGTTTGATTTCCTGCTTGTTTTCGCGTGAGTAACCTTTCAGGGAAAACAAGGTGTATTTGGCTGGAGGTTTTCAAGTGCTTCGTCCTCTAAACAGAACAATCCTGCGGCTTCAGTGGAAATTAAAGTATTTTCTAGTCTATCGCCATTTGTTCAAGATGAGGGGTGATCCTAATGATGCTGACACTGAGAGAAATGTCCCAAGCAAGATGATTTTATGAAAGTTTAAAGAACTAAAAGGCAAATATGTCCTGGGGAAATATTAAACATGTGAAAATTAACGGACATTCCAAGAAGCTGCTACAAGATAAAAACCCTCAAAAAACAAAACAAACAACAAGAAAAACGACAATTAAAAAAGCTAACACTAACACTAATTCTAAATTTAAACGCGTATAATCGTTTAGAGAAGCCTCGTTTGTGCTATCTTGCACATCCGCATTCCTCTAACACTAGCTGTAACCCTAAACGCCGCGTTTCGTTTAATCGGTTAGTGCAGCCTCGTTTTGGCTATCTTGCGCATGCGCGTACCTTGGTATACCCTAGCATGGCGTGTACCTCGTTATGTCGCATCATTCGCCCCCACAGAAAGGTCTTAACGAATGCGATTTTGCGTCACTACTTCACTGATCAAGTCACGCGAGCGTAACAAATGAATTTCATTTTCATATCTGGATCCAATATCCGACAGCATCGACCTTTCGAGCTCTCAAGTTCCCCCGGCTGAATATCGGCAGTCTATTTGTAGTCACTGAAGCCAGCACGGTCGCTTCGGTCCACGAAATACTATGCGGGTTCGATAAATAGAAATCACTGTGAACTCCATTCGCGGCAAATGACGCAGATGATCTGCTGTCTTTGAAATTGCTGTGGTGAGCTTGATGTCTGCTGCTGGTCGGTAACTGCATACAAAGGGAGGCGATGCGTCAGAGGAAATGCGCAGTCGTCTGCCTTGATTCCCATTTAAAAATACCGTTTTTTGTCGGTTACTTGGGTATGACGGGCATTGACTGACTAAAAGAATAAAGCATCGAAGATAGGATACACGACAATATCCAAGTGAATGCCCTGTTCCCAGACTGGTCCAAATGCGCAGAAAAACAAGATTAGATCTGAGGGCGTTTTAATAAAACCATAACGAGTAATCTTGGTCTTGAATATACACTTGCGACTTCAATCAGCACAGGATACTGTGATGACCTTTTGTGAGTCAACGACCTGTGAAAATGGAACTGTGTACACAGGCGTTGCAAATTCGTCACAGTTTTTCAAGCTGTCAACCTTTTTATGTACAATAAAGGAATCAGACAATGGCAGCATCTCTGCAATCTTGAGGTTAAATGGTTTCTTCTGGTAAACATTGACAGAGTCTTCCTTGCGTCCTACCTTTGAAAATCAATACAAAAAAAGAGGCAGGAGTGGTTTCATTTGAAATTGTACGTTTAAAGAGCCACGCAGACAGAATAGCACACAAAATAGGGTATTCGGCCATCTGATAATTAATAATAATAATAATGGGTATTTAAGGGACGCCTCCCTCCCGCAGGAGCTCAGATTGCCTTACAGTCAACACGCACGCACTCACGCAGAAACAGAAACACACACAACATGCCTCCACACATACATTAATTTTAACTACAAACACATAATGTGCAGCATCATACATGGCCTCCGCTGCCCCCGGCACACACACACACACACACACACACACACACACACACACACACACACACACACACACACACGACCAGCAAGATGATGATGTGGCAACAGGTGATGATGATCTGATGATTAGGGTACAGCTTCAACCAAAATCATCACAATCACTGTAGAACCAGAACGTGAGAAATTTGACTTTGACTCAGCGGCACTAAAGCTCCTCCGAGAGAGCCAGTCTTGATTTCCCAAGAGGAAATACGGTAATGGAAATCGAAATGAAACTTTGAAAATGGCATCGCAAGGCAAAGGTGTGTGTAAACAACATCGAAACTGGATATTTGTTGATGGCGAAGCTCGTAAATTACAACGCTGGAGGATTACAATCTTTGCAAGTTGTTATTGTATTTGATCAATCGTGTACGGCTGAATTAAGCGTGGTCGCACAACTGCGCACCAAAGGACTTGAGGTGCAAATTGTCTTAGGCACAGAATAGGAGACTCCGTCAATTTGGAAGAACGGCTCCACAGTATGCGGTGTTTAGCAAACTGATAAACTCGTCTAAAGGTAATTTCAGTTTCTCTTTCATCCGCTAAAGTTTTTTTTTTTTTTTTTGCAGCTTATCACATTTTTCGATTCCGCACACCATTTCATGATTCAAAGATTGCTGCTTTCTCCGTTCAAAGCCGCGAACTACCACAGACGTCTTTGGCATCATCACAAGATGTTGACCTGTATATCGTCTCGCTGGATTGGCTAGAACTAGAAGAGTGTAAAAGGACGCCGCTGCCATAATAAGGCTGCGTTGGTATAGTTCGCCCCCTTGTGTCATTTGCACCGTCTGAACAACATAGCGATTGCACCATTACGACAAAGTAACCCCAACCCTAAATTTAATAATAATAATAATAATTTATTGTCATGTGTTTCATTGGGTAGAACAATAAAAGACAGGAATGTTGTGTGGTGTCGGGTCAATCATCACAGTCACTCACACAACATAAAAAGCAGAAGATTCTGCAGAGGACTAAGCATACCTATACAATTAAACATTACTAGACATACCTCCTAGATAAAATCACACACACACACACACACACACACACACACACACACACACACACACACACACACACACACACACACACACCTCACTTCCACCCACCCACCCACACACACACACTCACACGCCGCACAAACACACTACATACATACCTTAGCTTCCACAGAATCAGCCACGCCAGCACAATCATAACTAGCAAGATAAGAATTAAACCTAACCCTAACCCTAAACCTTAACCGATCTAAGCAGGCGAACTCTACTAAATGAGCATGGCTGCGTTGGTACAGTTCGCCCAGTACGTCCCAAGTAGGCCGTGGGACGGGGGGGGGGGGGGGGGGTGTTTGGGAGATTAACGTCCTTTTCCACCGCGTATGGGTGATATCAAAGGCCGTGGGACAGAGGCCTCTAAAAGGCCTAGTTTTTTTTTTTTAGTTTTTTTTTTTTCAAATTAGTGCAAATGACAAAATATTAAGTGTCCCTAAATGTAAATTTCATGCTGATTTCGAATCTGAAGAGATCTCAAACGTAAGTATGCGCACTACTTCAGAAAATGAGGGACAAGTCTGTGATGACCCTTCATAAGAAGTATCAATAATGTTTTGTGGCTGCAAATGATGCACTATTCTATTCAAAACAATCTGTCTTGTCCCCTTTGCCTATGACAATATAAACTATACATGATTAGTAAACAAATTTGGCAGTTGTGGTTACGTGCAGGCAGGAAAAATATAACAGAGATTAAAAAGAAGATAAGAACAACTTTATTAATCTCCTCAGGAAAATTTATCGTGTACCACCTCTTGATCACATGATACACAGTACCACTATTATGACACAAGAACAAAATCTCCATGTAGAAATCAGCCAGGCACCCACACGCGCGTCCACCCATCACATATATAATATGCACCCACACGCTTAGCCATAGTCATGCACTCTACTCATGCATACAGCCACGCCACACACCACAAAGTGAAATAACCTGCACACATAATACATACTACATAGTGAAACTATTATAATTACATGATTAAAAACAATTCTACAATTCAGGGGATACTACTACAGTTCATCATAGGCACTGATCTACTGGTGTACGCCTATGTAATTTACACCATGCATCCACGCACTCTTTACTCATACACTTATCAAATACACTCCTGGCAGTAATACTGTCATGATTTCATGATTAAGAAGAAAACTATAATTCAAAACATAATATACTTCAGTTCATCACAAAAACAAAATCTCCACATAAAATCAACCATGCTTTACACACTCATCTGCTCATTTCACACACACACACACACACACACACACACACACACACACACACACACACACACACACACACACACACACACACTTTTTGGTCAAAAAATATTCATTTTTGTTTAAGTTACACAGATCAAGTATCAGAAAACCTTGAAGAAACTAAGCGCTCCCGTAGAACGTAGGGGAGACAATGCCACTAACCAAACAAACACTTGGCAGCTCTGGCATCCTTAAACTGCATCTGTAGCATGTTGAGTGAACATTACTCAGGATCAAAAATGAGTCGCGTGCACTTTACCTGACGTGATCATGGCACCACATGTTCTCGTGTGCTTGATCTGTGATTAGGGACTTCCTAGCACGCGAGCTCATCATTATTAGACCAGCATCACGAAGTGAGGTAAAACTGGGGGACGTAGTCACGTTTCCACAACTTTCCTAACGAGTTCTTGGAACGTCTGTCTTACGATTGGGACACCTCTCTCTCTCTCTCTCTCTCTCTCTCTCTTGGTATTGCAGCAACGGCAACTTTGAAAATGGTCTTTGTATGCCTATAACTTCTTCCGTGGTGAAATAAAGGATAGAGCTCTCTCTCTCTCTCTCTCTCTCTCTCTCTCTCTCTCTCTCTCTGCCGCGAATTAGCCTTTGTTGCTTGCGCGGCGTTAAGCCCTAACTAACCAACAAACTCTCTCTCTCTCTCTCTCTCTCTCTGTCTCTCTCTCTCTGCCGCGAATTAGCCTTTGTTGCTTGCGCGGCGTTAAGCCCTAACTAACTGACTCTCTCTCTCTCTCTCTCTTAAAGCACACGATTATTGTTTTTTTCCACGCATTCTGCTGTCGCAGCCTGAACGAACTTTCTGTGACTTGGAATCTTTTTCGCATCATGCCTGTTTGATGTATTGCATACTTTGGCGTGCATGGCTTTGTAATGCCCCCTTCCTCCCTTACCCCTTCGCGAAGGGTAATGCCTACGCAATAAATGCTCTCTCTCTCTCTCTCTCTCTCTCTCCCCCCCCCCTTGCCTTTCAACTCACCATTTATAAAGGCAGCCGTACATAAATTTGCATAAAAGACCACCGCTTCCTTCAAAAACAATATTTGATATTAATTTTTGGACATGTATTCCTGGAGACATTTTCTCTTAAGAGGCTCCCTCCACAAGACAGCTCTTAAAAAGTGATGATGTTGAAAGAGTATTTCTCTCAACATTTAAAAAAAATATTCGGGGTGAGGGGGGGGGGGGGGGTGAGCGAACGTGACACTGCAGATTAGCAAAACTTTCAGCAGTTTTTAGGTTCAGGTCATCGACATTAATGAAACGACTCCAATTCTCTCTCTCTCTCTCTCTCTCTCTCTCTCTCTCTCTCTCTCTCTCTCTCAATGGTTGTGTATGTGCAATCCCCCCTCCCCACAGTGGCACACATTACGTGCTCGCATCCACACCGTTTCCTGTGTTGGCGTCACTTCCGGCTGTTAGGGCAAAAAGGAATTCGCTGTCTCTGATTCGTCTTTGATCCCGGACGACCGTCATTATTATTAATAATTTACTTGATGTCAGATAAAATTGCAACCTCGTTCACGGAGTCTTTCAAGTGTGTGGAGGGGTGAGTTGGTGGGTGTACGCGCGCGCGCGCGCGCGTGGGCGGCCCGGTGAGGTTTCGTGAACGTCCAAACTGACCAGAACCCCACAGTTTGACCACATTACCCCACTCCGACCTTTGTCACAGCTGCCTACGCCGCCTTCTTTCTGCAGTAACTAAAAACTCACTTGTGTAAAAATAAGCACTCGCAGTGCAAAAGCGACAACCTAGGGTAGACGTAGCCCCAGACAGAAATGAGGGAACCTAGGGAAAAAGGTCTACGTCACCCGAGACACAAAGGAGACCTACACATGAGTTCCAGCCTCAGTGTCATGATGGTCTGTGACCGAAGAACAAATAATTGACAGCCCAGGGGACAATCTGTAAGGAGTTTCTCGCCCGTTGGGCGTCTAACTTGGCTAATTGGCCCATTAGGACGAAAGAGGACACGAACCCTTGAGAAAAAAAAAAAAAAAAAAAAAGAGTCGCCCTCACGCGGCGCCGCCTGACTCCGTAGGAGACCCAGGCTGGTCCACCGGCACCATTTGCGTCAGGGGGACACGCAGTGTGTTTGGCTATGTCAGGAACAGGGACGACAGTCGTGAGGAGACTGACACGCACCTCCGTTTTTATGTTGTTTCATTCTGTGGCTGGGTTTTTTGTGCTTGTGTTTATTCTGTTTGATCTCTCTCTCTCTCTCTCTCTCTCTCTCTCTCTCTCGGAGAGCCGGGATAGCCGAATGGTAGAGCGTTGGATTCTCAATGCTCGGGTCGTGAGTTCGATTCCCGGCTGGGGCCAAATAAATATTTGTACTGGCCTTTTTCTCGTTGCCCCGTCTGTGATATCACCCTTACGTGGTGGGGAAAAAAACCTATACTCCCGAAGACCCCCCCCCCCTCTCTCTCTCTCTCTCCACAAATCAGATTTTTTTAACCTTAATTTCCCTCCCTCTCCCGTACCCCCCCTCTCTCTCTCTCCCTTTCTCTCTCTCTCTCTCTCTCGCGCGCGCGCGCGACGTGACGTTAAGGAATTGTCTTATCGATGTGGACTAACGCACTGTTGTTGTGTTTTTTCAAATCATTTCAAAATGTGTTTGTTTAGTTTGTAGGTGGCTCGGATTGGCTGCAGTGAGTTTTAACGCAAAAATCTAAACGCAACACGCAAACACAGACAAGCGAGATATGTCGATATTTCGCCCAACCACCATCAACAGCCGCTGAAAAGAAAACAAAACAATGAGCGTCAATCCTTACAGGTATCTTTGCGGTCTAGCAACTGTCCAGGAATAGTCCCAGGAGCTTAAACAGTTTCGTGAGGTGAAAAATTGATAACTGCACTGGTAGCATTGCCAGCCAACCGCCCGTAACCCACGTTATAGATAAGATGCCCAACGTTACTCTCCGTACTGTTGCTTGCTTCTTCCACAGAGGAGGTCCAGTCCGTTACGGCTGACAGTGTTAGAAACAAAACGAACCCCCATTAGCACACTAATGAAAGTCGTATTAGCAAAGTAATGAACTCGTCTGCCCTCTCGGTGAGTTATCGATAGCGAAAGAGCGAGTGATGAGGGAGGGAGGGAGAGAGGGAGGGACGTACATAACTCCACTCGTATCCTGGAGGAGAAAATCGTTCCTTCGTATCGAACAACGCTTTGTAGTCGGCTCTTATGCAAGCGAACACCGGGAGATGCCGCGCGAACCATGTTCGGTTGATTTCACGCAGGCTCTGTGCCTCTGGCGTCAACATGAAAAGTCTATTACCTGACGGAGATGCGTGTTTTGTGTTTGGTTCGTGTGTTTGTTTTCTTCAGTTAGTTAAGTTGGTTGTTAAGTTGTTTCTCTGGAGAGAAAGAACTTTGTGGGCCGGGTGGGGCAGATTTCGCTGCGCTCAGCAGCAAGTTTCCGCGATAAGAAGCAAGACTGTGACGTTTCTCCAGACATAGTTTCGCGCACACAGTGACGTAACGAAATCGGCGTCGTAGATATCCCACGTGCTATGCTGCTGTGTTCTTTTTGGCGGGAGTTGTGAGACGTGTGTGTGTGTGTGTGTGTGTGTGTGTGTGTGTGTGTGTGTGTGTGCGCGTGTGTTGTTGTGGGGGGGGGGGGTAGTCTTGGAAACTACCTTTACTTTGTACTTCGATAAAAGGTGCGTGCGTGCGTGCGTGCGTGCGTGCGTGCGTGCGTGCGTGCGTGCGTGCGTGTGTGTGTGTGTGTGTGATACTTGATATGACCTCTGCCGTTTACGCTGAAATAGATCGCTGGAGGCTGAACCTTAATTTGCGCAAGCAGTTAAACAGGGGAACAACAGATGATTATAGACGGACAAAAACATTTCCACGCAGCCACTTAGCCATTACTCGTGAAACAGTTAGTTGTTGGTTTGTTGGGGTTTTTTTTCCTTCTTTTTTTTCCTCAAAAATCTGTTGCAGTGCTTTCCTGAACTTTTGTCCATTTGCAGAGAAGTTCAATAACAGCTCCTCCATCTCCGACCATAATGATTTCGAGTCTATTTCTAAAGCCCTACTTGAACTTCTTTGCTTGCTCCCAGAGCAGTAAACGTCTCAATGCACGACAGCGGCTGGTGGGTGTTTGGGAGTGTAACGTCCTTTTCCACCACATACGTAGATGTTGAACAGCGTATGGACTGAAACATACGACCTGTGAGCATTAAAAAAGGGTAGTATTAGCCCTTTTAACGAAAGTGTTGCATGCAGCCGCTGACTGAGCAAAGGAAAAAGAAAAGTACGTTCCAATGCAGATGCCCAGCAGTCCAAACCGCCACTTGCGGAGCTACTTTTTTAAGCTGTCGTGGGCTTTAATTCCCTGTTGTTTGCCTGTCGCGGCCACTGAACGGGCAGAGGTTTAAAAAATATCCCTCCCATTTCGGCGTTTCACTTCAAATTCTGTAGTGGTGTCACGCTCAAACTGCTAAATACTTTCGGTTGCATTCTGGGCGTGATTCGCTGAATACCTGAGCATATCACCGAGATGCTTCTGCCAATTATCACAGACGTCTTCACCCCGCTTCAGTCAGACCATTTCCCCTATTATTCAACAACTACTCCCCTCTCCCTCCCTCCCCCGTCCCCGGCGGCGCTCCTATCCTCAACCCAGCCCTTTCCCACCTGTTGGCCGTGTCGTTCTCGTAAGTAGAGAAGTGTTGATAGGTTTCTCAGTCCAGCGAAGCCATCCGTTCTGGTAGCTTTTAAACCACGGGGTTCAGAATGGACGGCAGTCAGTTTTTACGGTGCTACTCTGCTTCAAGAGTAGCACCGCCAGTACATAGTGTTTCCAAACAGTAGCACCCAGCGTTTCCATTTCAAAATTTGAGTAGCACCGAGTGTTTCCAAGTTATTTGTAAGAGGAATATATAGCATTTTCCTCCAAATTTGCATCTCTCTTACGTAGCCCACTGTATCAGTCGGTCACTTGCAGAGCAGAGGCGGTGCAGCAAGACTGGTCGACAGCCGAGCCTAGGGGCGTGTGACAAGGGTCCTTGTACACCAGGCAAACATTGAAGTAGTCTCGGAGGCGTTAGGGGAGACTACTGAGAAATGGGATCAAATGTGTATTGGCTTTTCCGATGCTTGGTGCTTGAACTGTAGTGATCTGTACACTGAGTAGAGAGAGAGAGAGATGATGATGATGATGATGATGATGAAACTTTTTTCTTCAGGATAGAGCATTTAGGCATTGCTGCCTGCCTGACAAGCTGTCCTGCTATTCTAAGAGAGAGAGAGAGAGAGAGAGGGCCTTCCCGCTTTGCAAGCTAATCTAGTCTTTCCCAGACTTCTTTTCAGGGCACTGAAGTGATTGCAAAGATGGAGTGTTCTGCGGGGGGCCCGCTGTGTGGCCTGCAAGCAAGCCAGCTTCCAGGTCAGAAAAGATGCTACATCCATCATTTTTAGGGTGTCTAACCTGTTAGGGAAGAAAGATGGGGTGTCTGTGTAGATTGAAAAGTTCGCGAGAGGGCAGGCGCGCGTACGCACGCACGCACGCACGCACACACACACACACACACACACACACACACACACACACACACACACACACACACACACACACACACACACACACAACTACCTTCGCGCACGATTCGGCTTGTCCTGTCCTACCAAGCACGCACATGGAACTTTTATTCTATCACTAATCACTACAACTCGTAAAGCATATCTATGCATCAGGGGCTGTAACTCTTTTGATTACCAAGAGTAGCCTCCCTCCGGACCGTTTGTCGCCCGGCCTTGACTGATGGAGTGACGGCCGAGGCGCGTGCGTGGTGTTTGCGGAGGTCGGGCGGGTATTGCAACCATAAGCTGAACTTTTCGCACTACGACTTTTGTCCACCGGATTAATTTCCACGCAGTTTGATTATAGTGGGTCAACCTCACACACTCGTGACACGTACGTTTTGTGCGGTTCGTAATCGTCTGTGAGATCCACATTTTCACACTAGTTTTTTTTTCTTTTTTTTTTTCTCTCATTTTGTTTATTTATTTATCCTTTTTTTTTTCTTTTTTTTTTTGGGGGGGGGCGGGGGGGGGGGCGTTAGGGAATCAGTAAGAGGGTCCAAATTTTGGAAGGTTTGCTCGGGGTTTGTTGTTGTTTCTTTTCTTTTTTTTTTTCTTTTCTTTTTTTTAATCCATCATCATCTTCCCATTGTTTCAATTTTTATTTCTTATTTTATGTTTACACTTTTTTTTTAAAAAGAAATATTATCGGGGAGCCGGGGTGGCCGAATGGTAGAGCGTTGGACTTCTAATGCTCGGGTCGTGAGTTCGTATCCCGGCTGGGGCCAAATATTTGTGCTGGCTTTTTCATCGTTGCCCCGTCTTTGATATCACCCGTATGTGGTGGAAAAGGGCGTTAAACCCCCAAACACCCACCCACCCTAAAGAAAATATTATCAGATGTACAGATTCTATATAGAATATGTTTTTTTATTTTATGTATTTATTTGTGTGTATGTGTGTGCGTGTTGGGGGAGGGGGGTTCAACCAAAAGACTCGTGCAACCTTAAACGGGTCTATCGCTGTAAAAAAAAAAAAAAAAAAAAGTTCATGAAGTCACATAAATCATCCCACACATACAACAGTAGGGGTTCAGTTGACCATTGACAAGCAGCTGCTTATAGCTGTTTCAGTGTAGGCGTCACACAGCGCGTTATTCATTGTTGCTAGTGAGGCTGCACTGGCGGTTGATAGATACGACAGTGCGTTATTCATTGTTGCTAGTGAGGCTGCACTGGCGGTTGATAGATACGACAGTGCGTTATTCATTGTTGCTAGTGAGGCTGCACTGGCGGTTGATAGATACGACAGTGCGTTATTCATTGTTGCTAGTGAGGCTGCACTGGCGGTTGATAGATACGACAGTGCGTTATTCATTGTTGCTAGTGAGGCTGCACTGGCGGTTGATAGATACGACAGTGCGTTATTCATTGTTGCTAGTGAGGCTGCACTGGCGGTTGATAGATACGACAGTGCGTTATTCATTGTTGCTAGTGAGGCTGCACTGGCGGTTGATAGATACGAAGAATGAAAATGAAACATAAAACATAAAACACCAAGTAAAACATTTAGCCTGTCCCATGGTGTTGTTTCTGTTACTATGCCTATTTAAACAACATAAAAATCCAAAGTATAGAACTACAAGAGAGAGAGAGAGGGAGAGAGAGAGAGGGAGAGAGAGAGAGAGACTCTTGTATTACGTTTGCTGTGGGGAATCTGGGAATGCAAAGAACAAATCTTTGAACAGAAAAAAAAACTGAATAAGTATGATCGGATCGAGTGACTGTCCTTGTAGTCCTTGATTTAAAAAAAATTCTATATACAGTAGGTATTTTTGCGGCCTAACTCAGGGTACAACTCGACCGAAGTACTAGTTTTGTAAATATATTTTCACAAAGATATTTTCAGATCACCCAACTTTTCGTGTGTCCACCGGCACGTTGAGTTTCCTGGGCTTTTTGCTGCTTTGATGACTGCATTGACGTCACCTAAGTTCGGGGAAGGTTTCTTTTTTACTTTGGAAGGAGGAGGAGGATTGGCGACAGAGGGCGGGGGGGGGGGGGGTGTGGGTGGGAGGAAGGAAAGAACTGTTTGAAGAAAAAAAAGGCTGGGTTTTCGTTTTTCTCTTTCTTCTTTTTCCTCAAGGCGAAGTGGAGGCGA